>OFHS01004877.1:0-12922 GCA_900245855.1 Calvadosia cruxmelitensis
GCGCGCGGTCAAGCCCTTCTTATGGGATGCGGACAGACAGACACACAGTGCGGCTTATATTATAGATTAAGCAACGTTTCTGGCATTGCACTTCTCTTTTTTTTCACAGTAAATGTGTATTTGCTTTACAGAGATATCAAGCCAGAAAATGTACTTATTGATCGGGTTGGTCATGTGAAATTAGCTGATTTTGGATCATCTGCAAAGCTTTCGTCTGCTAAAATGGTAGGTTAGGCTGGTCAATGTTGTTGTTGTTGTTGACTGAACATGTATGTTGTGCAGGCCAATGATAAATGTACTGTCTTCTCTGTCTCGCATTAATGTGTTACAGTGACTGTCAGAGGTCATTTTGTCTTGTCTGCTACAAACTTGTCGTGAACGTTCCATTGATTTTTATTAGGGTCACTACCGAGTTGTACTCTAATTCAGCAACAAACGGCTATGCATCTCAACTGATATTTGCAAAGTAATTGTAATCTCTAATCTTAGTGGAGAATTTTTGTTTCTGAGGCAGACTGAAGGGATGTGCTTGCTCAGTTGTGCAATGTAGCTGCATTGATCATTTGATTTCCTTTTGCATGACGTTATTGCATCTCGCTATGCAGGTCGTTAGCAAGATGCCTGTTGGTACCCCGGAATACATCGCCCCAGAGGTTCTAACCAGTATGGATGGGTCTGGTGGGAAATACGGAATTGAATGCGATTGGTGGAGTCTTGGCGTTTGTGCGTTTGAGATGTTAGCTGGAAACACTCCATTTGAGGCAGACTCTGTTGTTGTCGTCTACAGTCAAATTATGAATTTCAAGGTAGGTGTGTTACTTAGGACTATGAGGGAGCTTCGTTTTCAGAAGTGCTAAGTGCCATCTGTTTGATATGCTATAATAAGTAGCTTTTTTACAATGTGGCAACAGGATCACTTTCAAATGTTGTCTAGGTGTTTGTGCTATTGAGTATTTGAGCTTCATAAAGGAGAAGGACATTTTGAAAGTGAAAGCCATTCGTAGAGACAGCCTTTAGGTGAAATGAATATCACAAATCATGAATTTATTGAAGACACTGACAATGACATCATCATCTGAAGGCGTGGGCGAAGCCCGTAAGCCAAACCATAATTATCAACTTTGATTGTTAAGTGGTGAGCCTGGTGCTCCGGCACAATTGCCGCTGACAGAGATAACCGTTTTCCCTAAATCCACAAATTTATGCAGATTTCTGTTTTGTTTCATCAGTTTTGTAACTCTTCTAATTCTGACAAACATGATTGTGAATGGGGATATGTTGTGCTTTTGCTTTTCTTTAAATTATTTTTGTCACTGTACCACAGTTTCAGCTGAAACAAAGTTAATAGTTGTCATTCCTGGGTTAATGTGAAATCACGTCAGCAGTTAGGATTGTCAACACAGCATGCAAATGACGAAGGGCAGTGCTACAAGTGTTTTCATGCACGTAATGCATTTTGAGCTGAAATCAACAATTTTGTAAGAGCAATTCTTGAAACTGACCATCATAGATAATGGTGCGGGTGAATTGTTTCAAAGATCTATGTAGATGCAATGAGTCTATGTACGTAGATGCAATTGGTCTTAATTTGTTGGATTAAATTGATCACCAACCTATTATTCCTACTCATGTTGTTTTTGTTTATCAGAATTCACTGCAGTTTCCTGATGATCTTACGATAAGCGATGATGCCAAGGCAATGATTCGTGGCCTGCTATCTGATCGCACAGATCGACTGAGCTATGAGCAGTTAGCTAACCACAACTTTTTCAAAGGCTTAGATTGGACGACACTAAAAGATGGTGAGACACGCATACATCTCAAATTAATTTTTTATATATTTTCCACGGCAGCTACTGTTGCTAGAAACGACTAACTTTTGTACTGTACTT
Organism: Calvadosia cruxmelitensis; assembly: GCA_900245855.1. Taxonomy (NCBI): domain Eukaryota; kingdom Metazoa; phylum Cnidaria; class Staurozoa; order Stauromedusae; family Kishinouyeidae; genus Calvadosia; species Calvadosia cruxmelitensis. Next base: position 1,893 of record OFHS01004877.1, read on the forward strand.
GTAGTGGCGTCATAGCCTCATTTTATTTAATCTCATTTTCATGCTTGAGGCATTCTAATATATGAAAGTCCACATTGTATCATTCATTTGATCTTGGACTATATTCATTGCAACATTATCGTTCCTTCGATTATCGTTCCATCGTTGTTAATTATAATGTAGGCCTCAGATATTTTGTATTCTCTTGCTTTCCAGCTGTCCCCCCTTATGTCCCTGCTCTGAGCAGCATCGATGACACATCAAACTTTGATGAGTTTGAGTCGGAACCAACAGGACCACGAGTGGAAGATTTCATGAAGAAGAGAGAGGGATTTGGTGGCAAAGATCTGCCCTTCATTGGTTTTACTTTTACAAGACAGTTGATGTCAAAGGGAGACTGGTGTGTTTCGGTGTCTGTAGAATTGTTCTTTTAAGAGTTGAGTTCTATGCTTCGTTACTGCTATCGAGATAATGAATTGACATGCACGGATTAATTCACAAACCTTAAATGCACTGTTTGCTTGCAAATCACACACGGATAACACAGTTTTGCAATGCTGTAGACATAAGTAGGTCACGTCGCCATATATGTTGGTTCGTACAATTTTTTTCGACTTGTTTTCTTGTGGTCACCTAGGGCTATGAGTAGTTCGTGTCGGTCTACTTTTGAGATTGCTACCGGAAACAGTGCTCGTTATAATTTGATAAGCCGCATTATTTATTAAAATGTCTGCTGTGTATGTGATGTTTGTTCTATTCAAGTAACCAGGTTATGAAATGAAATTGTACAGTCAAACCTGTATTAACGGCGACCTCTATAGAGTAACCAGTATTAAATCCACTCTTCATAATCCTAAAATGACACTTTCTAAAGAAATCAACCTGGACAGAAAGGTCACCTGTCTATGAAGGTCATACCTCAGGTTCCAAAGGTGACCATTATAGACAGGTTTCACTGTAGTCTAAATTGATGAATGATGTCAAGTTTCATTTGATTATGGGTGATATCACTGATGTTCTGTACATATTCCAGATTCCTGAGAGCATCGTCAATTACTTACAATAGCTTGTCTGTAATTTCTAAGGTTTTGGTCATTATTAATATAATCATTTTAGTAAAATAGTATTATTATCTGCATGTTTTCTAGCACCCAACGTCACGATTCAGCGGGGCAAGCCCCAGCATCTGTTACCCCAACATCAATGCACTCGCGTGGTTCAATCAAGTCTCAAGAATTGAAGGATTCACAACTGCAAATAATCGCTGTTAAAATTGAGCTTGAAAATCGCGAAAAGGAGCTCTCCGAATTGAAATTAGTGTCAGACAACAAAGATCGACAATTGAATAAATTAATCGATGAGAAAGACTTGTTTGACAAGGAAAAAGCGCTGCTAGACAACGAAGTCAAGGTATGTATTTTACAAAGGGTATTGGTCAAGAGTGGTGCTTGCAATTCCTTGACCCAGTTCAAAGCTGAGTAGCTGTTTAGTTTTCTCCATGCTCAACCCAAGTTAATGTTCCTACACATAGTGCAATATTGATGTTAATGCGAAGACAAAAGGGATTTCAACAGTATATTTCTCATTGATCTATGTGATCATACCTCAGATACAATCACACACTAATCAAATTAAGCAAAACCTAGATCTTACCATACAACGCGAGCAGGACCCCCTGCAAGGTCACATGAATACATAGACCAATCAAACAGCTCAAGTTTAATACCGAGAGATAAAAGATATAAATGCCGAGAACTTCTGAAGTAATAAAAAATACCACAAACTAATAATTACAAATAAAGCGAATAAACTGTCCTTCTGCCAAGGCGTAAAAGCGGCTAGTAGCTCCTGTTACTAGATATAGAATTTAGAGCTATAACTCATAGCATTATTGACATTCTACTAATAAAGATTAATCTATTTGTCATTATTATTTGATAGACATTGTTGCTATCTACGACGTGTTATTTTTGTAATAGGAACTGACCCGGCAGCTCCATACAGAGCGCACCGATCGACAAAAAGCAGAGACTGAGATTGCAAAACTAGTGACGGAGGTACAGGCAAGCTCTAAAAAGGCTGAAGGTCTGAGAGAACAAGAAATGAAGTGAGTCGTACTGCTGAGCACTGACATGGGCAATATGTGGAATATAGTAGTGAATTCAATTTACGTCAAATAAGTACGAATAGAATATCATAATAATTATTGTATCACATAGGTGTCACATTCGCACTTGTAACTCCATCTGTGCAAAATTCTTCGATTTTTCTCTTACGGAATCTGTTTGATGATAGTAGGGTAACCATCGTGCACTAGGACAGATTGCCAATTGTAGATACGATGATTGGTCATCTCTGATATGTGCACACAACAAATCGGTCTTTGCTGCCACGACCTAAACCTTATTGCCATGGTTACAGTCATGACCGCACTTTATAGGGCCAACACGTTTGCAGTCTTGCAATGGATACTATTTTTAACCCTTGTCCTGCTCATAAAACTAGTTAAATGAAGACTGGAAGTTGCTTAATCGATTGCTGATTGGTTGATCGCCGGGGACTAACTATCTGATTGTACGTATCTGTATTTGAAAGATCAATTTAAACAGAATACACGTATAGAAGGTACAAGGTTATATGTTGCTACTTTTGACTTGTTTCAAAAACGTGAAAACACGTCAATAGCAGGACAAGGTTTAATATATCAATATCATAGGTTGGTCTGTCACGGGGTTCGATGTACTAAATATTAAGATTGTTTGTAACCTTGGCTGGGTGTTATTTTACGAACGTCAATGCAATTCTTGACAAGAACATATTTTCAGAGCGTTTTTGTTAAATATGCATTAAATTATGTCTGTGTTTCTGTACAGGATTGCAATTGAAGAGCAGCATCAAATTGTTGCACAGTTGGAACAAGAGCGTGTCGTCGCTGTCAAGAAGTCTCAACATGTGGAACAAGAATTAGAGGAATACAAAAAGGTGGGACTGTTTTTTTATTTGTTTTTTAACTACCCCCTGTCATCGTTGTAAGGACCAGCACAATCCGACTGCTGTAGAGGCTACCCTCATCGAACTTGATTTCGTGGTTGGCGAATTTCACGATACCCGACCCTGCAGCACATGACAAGAGGAAGTACTCTTTCGTGCGCTTCCTTCTGTCCCTTAGTCGCTATTGTGTTGTCGTCTGAGGTCTGATTGTTCTATAATCTAGACAATGAGGCTTCTGTTTACATCACGTGACAATGACGAAACACTGATGACGCTTGGTATTGTTTCGCATGAATGACCGTTTGGAATGCGTCACGATGCGTTGAATTAAAACGGAACTTTCGTCGTGTATTTTCGTCGGTTGACGTCGTTTAAAACTAGACCTGATTCCTTGCATTTAGACGAGGAACAGTGCTCTCCAACGTACAGTGCATTTCTTGTTAGACTTATTTGTTTTGAAGCTTTATCGCACGCTGTTCGTCATAAATTGGTCTGCAGTGATTTGATTTAGTGAGTGCCCACGTGAGATGTTCTCATGGGGTGCTGAGTGTACTGATCTTGTCAGTTGTCACATCGTTATAAGTTCATGTTGGCCATTGGTAGTCGTTTACTGGAGATTTTCACCACTAGACAAAGTAAAAAGGGACCTTTGCTGAAAATCACGTAAGCTGCACAGTGCGTCTGTGAGAGCTCGTGTCGCCCCATCTCTGCTCTGTGTGGCTTATCGATACTTTCCTGTAGTTGCCTCCTTGACGACTGCATTTGATTCGATTCATTACACATTTAATTTCGTTACATCTGGCGTTTCGTCTCTCTCGTGTTTATTTTATCAACCAAACGGCATCCGTTTTCCTTGATGATTACATTTCAGACATTTTCTTGACTTTCGTCGGCGTTAGCAGCAATTACAGTTGGTGTGTCTTTCGTTTGTTGATCTTATTCCATTTTGTTTCCATTTCCAGTTGCTAGGCGAGGCCAAGTCACGCGTTACTGAACTCCAAGCCAAACTGACCAAGGTGGGTATACCGCGGCTGTCACGTCTCGCAGCGCCTGCATGTTGCGCTTATCGCGTTTCCGGTTGCTACCGTGGCTATCTCGGCCAGCGGTCTCCGTGCTCAGCATCCTCGTACTGTTTGCTTGTACACTTATTAGGTTAACGAAGACACGAAATCGAACGTGTCAGAACTACAGTCAAAATTATCCAAGGTCACCAGCGACAGCGAAACCAGAGTGAAAGAATTCCAAGAGAAACTGGCCAGGGTAAGTTCCTTATCCTTTGGTTTTGGGTGTTGACAATCTGCCAACAGCTGACTTAACTCTACATTGTCTGTGGAGATCAATGTACATGCCTTCCTAATGGGTCGATGTGGGTTGTTTCTTTTTGTTACTTTTGTGTCCTGGTATGTTGCACTGTTGACTTGTAGGCCATTTCATCTGCTGAACAAGCCACTGATCTTCTGCAAAGTGTAGAATGCGAGAAGGTGGATTTGCAACGTGAGCTTGAAACGCTCAAGGTGAGAAACGACGTACTGTTCTTGCTCATGATCAGATAGAATAAATGAACTCGGATTGTCAGAAGCGAAATGTTAGTTTGCTTGTCGTTATGATGTTTTCCATTTAAAATGTCGTCTGTAGTGGATTGTTTATGTATAGACTTGGCAAGTATTGTAGCAATTCTACTTTCTAGGTCAATGTGAACGAGTCCGCTATCATTGCGTCGTCCGCCTGTCACACGACAAATGTATCGTTACTTGCGGCATTTTCTCTTTTATCAGTGGCAACTGTTCCTTCCTGTTTCCTTTCGCATTAACATGAAGTCGATATTGAGGGAGTGCCTCGTGTGCGCGAATTCTGCATCTTCTTCGAACGCGTTGGAGGTTGGCCTCGCTTTCATCTTGGATGCAGAACTAGCGCGTGTGTTTACTTTTTCCTTGGCTTCGATTTACCGGATTATATTAGCACCCGACTGTGTGGATGATGACGATTGAACCAACCTATATTAGCGCTTGACCATTGCATGGTTATTTTACTGCGTTCTCACATGCCCCTGTGGATTGTCCCGCGTGGGCCACAGCGGGTCGGCCGTGGCTCCCTCTGCGTGAAGACGTAATGCGATGCATTTGTCTTGCGATGGCGATAGTATTATTTTTGTACTGCTCGGAATGATTCTGTTTGTTCGTCCACAACCTGCAGCCACAAGTTTGGACATAATTATATCAACATGGACAAGAACAACAATAATAACCACGTGGCTTCTAAGGCCGTGTTGGGCAATGGTGCATTGACTGCTTTGATTAACATCGGCCAGCGATTCATCTCGTTATTCTTCGTGTTTACGCAGGTCTCTGAGACGGACTACAAACAACGCGAGGTCGAGGTAAGCCGCGCCAAAGTGCGTTCCTTTGACCATGAAATCGATCATTCCAGGCGCTTCGTTCTGCTGACCACGTGTTATGATGAAACCAGTGCAGAGTGACTCATGAAATACCCTTGATCGTGATCAGGCAACGATGTTACGAACACATGATCTCGAACTTTCTTTAGTCTTCCCGTTTATGACGAATTGTTTTTTACGCTACGTCCTCAGGAGGAAGCTCGTAAGCAAGCACTGAAAGAGTCGACTGCTCAGCTGCAAGAAGACCTCAGAAGGAAATCAGAGCAGATCGAATTACTTGAAGAAGAAACAAAGGTGAGCAATGCAGGGTGACATCACCCCCTCATCTCCCTAGCCCACCCCGTGTTGTATTTCTCACCCCCTTGCTGACGTATTGTTGTTACGTTATGATATACATATTCTGGTTTCGCCACGCAGGATCTCAAAGAGGACGCCGAAGAGGCTGAAATGCGGTACGAAAAAGTTTTGGAAGCTGGAGAGGAATTGAAAACAGAGTTTAACAATAAACTCAAGGTTGGTAGCTACTGTTGTTGTTAAGATATGCGAGTCTTCATGCTGCGCCATTTTGAAAGTGTAGCACTTAATTATTCGTAGCCTCTTTCTTGTGTCAGTTAGCCTCTTCTATTAATGTCTGATGTTATCCTCGAAACATTAAGTATCCTACAAGATCTTATCGAAAGAGATAGACCGAGTCAATAAGGACGCAAAAGTAGGCGGATACCAATCACATAGTAAATTGGTAATCATACCATAGTCAGACAATTTACAAATGACACACAACACATATGTCCCTAGATTTTATATCTAGGCAGGGAGATATGGTGACTAAGCACCAACCTAAACAGTAGGCGTGACTTGCTGATCTTTTCCTTGGTTGATTTTTAAATCGAGTTTTTTGTTTCTTTTTCAAAGGCTCTCGAGGAATCGCTTCTTACGACGAAAAAGGAGCAGAAAAAACTGGAAACCGATCACAGGAAGTTGCAGCAGGACTTCGATGGGCAAAACCATGACATTCTCAACAAAGACAGTGTACGTTCCTTCTTGTTGTGTTCGGGCCGTACATTCAACTCTTTATAGTTCTGTTGCTATCGTTGATAGTTCCTGTGATAGCTTACTTACACGATAGTAGTCTTCATTTAAATAATTTTACGAGCAGGACAGGGATTAATAGATATTTAAAGTTAATTTTCCAACTCATTGCGGTTGGACATGCGACCAATGAAATCCTCCGGTTGGAATGATCCCATCTTTATTTGCGCCCGTCTAGCCGACTCTCATGAGCTATAGTTACGGATAGGGTGACGTGCATAAGTCGCTTTTAGCAGCTTGGGTTATGATACAATAATTGCTTTTTCATTTGTTGTGATGTACATTTCCACTAAGGCCCTCTTTTACTATAGTCTTCGCGTAGACCTATCACTTTACATGAAATCAGTGAAGCTGTGAAATCATATGCTACTTAGCAACTGTAGCTATAGGGACAGCCTCTCTTCCTTGCAGACAATCGATGCCATGCAGAGCACATGTCAAAAACTCGAAGAACAAGTCAAAGACTTGATGAACGACAGAGAAATGAACGTCAAACAGAAAGAAGAGAAAATGGAAGGCGACATGTGAGAATTTATTGGTTTTAGCTTGTTTGATTTTTGTTGTTTTTGTTGTTGGTTAATTGACGTTGTTGCTGCTTCAGTTTTTAACTGTTTGTATAATTTGTTGTTTATTTGTTGAAGTTGTTTCCGTTAGCGTTTTGCTTGCTATTTAAATCCAAATTATGTTGTCCTGTGTTGCGCGCTTTTTAATTGATTAACGAATGATTAGTAATTATCCATATTTATTTTGGTGTTGGGTTTGTAACTATTGTTGTTGACGTCGCTGTTTTGGTTACATGGGACAGTAGGATTGTTTGTTTATCTCTCGTGTTGCATCTAATCGTGTGTTCTTGTTTTGGTATTCCTGCAGCGTCGAATATCGTCGGCAGTTGAGCAACCTCAATCAGGCCATTTCTACGTTTGAAAAGCAGAAGACCGTCATGCAGCACGATCTGGGGTCACGCCAAGCGGTGAGTTACCATGGTTTCAACACGTGCTCGGGACAGAGGTTTTTAACAGCGAGGCGTTTTCGCAGAATTTGCAAGACTGACCTACGTCGTATCTGGCGAAAGTGAAACATCGCATTGCAGTGAAATCGTAGTCAAGACTCTGGTTTGCTAGATATGTCGACAGCGACTGCGCTTTCCTTTCGTTCTCATTTTGACCCTGTGTCCTGCCTCTCTTGCAGGAAAATTCCACACTTGAAGCGAAACTAGAGGAAGCGGGAAAAGAGCTAACAGAGGTTGGTGCTGTTTGTTTTTTGTTTGTAGAAAGTGACGATGAATGCATTGGTTCAGCGGGAGAAATTCTAGACTTATTTGTTGCACAAAAATTGCTTGTCTTGGATAAGTGGAAGCATGCCTGTTATGTTTGCGAAATCTTTTGCAAGATGGCGCAGTATGAATACTTAGAAGCTTTGTCCTTCTGAAATACAAACTGTCTGGGTTGACGCAAGCTGCTCTGATTTTCTAAACATGCGAAAACGGCGTCTCGTGCTTTGTAGACACTTTCTGAGGAGACACGAGATACCGCTTGCGACAGTTCTCCTCCGCCATCTGAGCGAGCCTCCTAGAGCAGGAGAACATACCTCTCCCAACCTAATAAAGATGCGGCCTCGATTTGCCTTAACCTCTCTTCGGCACAGCACATCGCGAGAAACGGGACAATTTTAAGATAACTGTATTCGATCACTGCGCAACTGATGATGACGGCCGCCACCTTGATGCGACGATACCGTTTCGCGTACATACATTCATTCTGAAATGCTTGCCTTTTGCCACTGTCCGTTGAAATGTGAACTTTTACTATTTTATTTCAGGTCAAGGTGCAACACGAGAAGAAGATCGCTGAGCTGCAAAAGGAACTGCACAAGGTAGTTTTAGTCATTGTCGTGAAACTGTTCGAGTTACAAGTACTGGACTGTGGACTGTTCGAGTTACACGATCCTTGTTCATGTTGTGCTCTTCTAGGCGAAAGATGAAGCTACGAAAGCAACGCGAGATCTTCATGCGACAAGGAAGGCCACAGACTCACTTCAGGTCAAAATCAATTCGTTACAGGTGAGGGTTGCTCTTCGTTGGTCGTTCGTTGCGTTACGTGGTCGCAGATTTCTTGCAAGTCGACAATTTAGCCGTCTGTGGGAGTGTTTGTGCGTTGAGCTCCGATGTAACGTTCATCTTGGTTGAATTTGCCTGTAGATTAAAATGTGGGGAGACCAATGCGTGAAACTTTGTGTTGAAACTTGCTTGTAAAACACGAGAAGGGGCAATTTATAAAGAAATCAAAATTAGTTTACTTATTAAAAGGAGTTTAGTTGTCTGCAATGTTTTATAATTCAACTTATCCTGTCGACCACCTGTGTTAAGAGCCCGCTGATCGCTTCAGTGGTCGTTGATGGCAGGTTTGACTGTACTGTATTGTTATTGTAACTGTGTTTTGGATGTCTGTGTTATAAGCCAATGTTCTGTTGACTCTGTTGTCTGGTTTTTCGTGTCGTAATGCATGGATTTATTCGTTGTAGGTTGAAGTCGTCTCGCAGAAGGATGCAGCCGAGAAAGCGGCCGAATCGAAGGTAAGAGAGCTCTGTGAAAACTCTAGTTTCATGATTGAACAAAAGACGAGAACATTGATTGTAGATTTAGACAAGGTGTTTATCTGTACACTGTACTCGATGAACAGATGATGATTTGACTTTTGTATAATTCAATGTTTTAATAGAGTTACGTAAAAATGTTTGAGAAAATAGACAAAGTTGCGCAATGCTTTTAAAATTGTTTTACGTTTCTTATCATCTGTTGATTTCATTTTAGGCTGTGAAGCAATTGGAAACCAAAATGGCTCAAACTCAAAAGCAGCTTGATGATGTACGCCACAACTTGAAAGTGAGTGGCAACGGGCGCCAATATCGCTGGAATCTTTGATAAATGCGTGTGATTCCGAATAGGGTGGCGGAACATTGTTCCGTGCTTTTCCCAGATTGCCCCAAATTACTTACAGTTACAGATTGTCGATACGGAGAGACCCCTCCGTCATCCTGGATACACCTGTTGTGGCAATTCCCATGCGACACCCATGAAAATACAATAATTAAACAACATCACCGTACTTATCCCTCCTATTATAATACGTGAATAATGTGATTTTGGCCTTGGTGCGTGGTTGGTGGGAGAACTATTGGCTGTTATACACTTCTGCTGCTGATAAATGTTGCTACTGCTGCCGAGCACTGCGGATATTGGTGCTGCTAATGTTGTTGCCGCAGTTGCCGATTCTGCTTCTGCTTGCAAACCTGTCACACTCCAAAACTCACTTCAATGTGCTAAGAGAGAATGCGTAGTAGCCAGTATGTTGGTATCAGTTGCAAACGAGGGAAAGAAATGTTATTCTTATGCTGAAAATAAATGTTCTAATGTTCTTATCAATTGTTTTTCTTTCTCAGTCGCAAGAAATTAAAGCTAAAGAATCCGCGGCTGAGTTGGCGAAGGAGAAGAAAAGCACGGAAGAGTTACGCGAAGAGCTGAAAGGAAAACAAAGCCACGCTGAGAGCCAAGAATTGGTCAGTATTGACAGTCAGCTCCGTAAATGAACTGTATTTCATTTCGTCGATGCCGGTGAATGTCAAGATCTCCACCATTTTTGGTTGCTCGTAATTTGCCTTGCGCAGTCCCACTGCATGTCGGTATATAAGTGAGTTGACCTCTGCCAGAGGTGAAGACGTCAGAAAATTGCTTTGTTTGAAACGCAATCAGCCGTACTCTTGTCAATGATGGTCAATTTCAAGGATTGTTCTTGACTGTCAAAATTGTTGATTTCAACTCAAAATCATATGCCTAAAAACACTTGCATCCCGATATGCAGTAGGACTACGCTTCATCGATTAAAAATAAAACTGTAAATAACGATAATGAAGTTGACGGTTTTGGTCTATTTTAGTACGAATTAATTAATAAATGGGCATCAATATACAACAATAAATTAGGATTCTGCTGAATAAATGAGGCAACTGAGGGATATTGCCTTGGAGGACCGCTCGTTCATGTTATTAACCCCTGTCCTGCTGGTAAAACTATTTAAATGAAGACTTGAAGTCGCTTCACCAATTGCTGATTGGTTGCTTGCTAAGGACTAACTATCTGATTGGTTATGTGTTGCTACTTTTGACCTGTTTCAAAACGTGTATACCTGTCAATAGCAGGACAAGGGTTAATACAAATGTTTTCTTTCTGCAGACCATCTCGATGTTGAAGCAAACTTGCACGATGTTGGAGGGTCAAGTTGAAGAGCTTGAAGTTGTCAATGACGAATACCAAGACAGAGAACAACAATGGGCCAATACAAAGTAAGATAAGCCACGTGTTTATCTGTTACTAAAATGACCACAGTACTTATCTGATTTTACAGACGCACGTTTTGAAAACGAAATGCACCTTTTGCAAGTTTAGTTTCTAAAGTATTTGTAATGGTAATACAGTCAAACCTGTATTAGCGGCCACCTCTATAGTGCAGCTACCTGTATATAAATGCCACTCTTCAAAAATCCCAACATGACATAGATATATATATATATATATATATAT
>OFHS01004878.1:0-12058 GCA_900245855.1 Calvadosia cruxmelitensis
CTCTGCGTCGGAGACTTAGCATTTCAACAGGTTATGGGCCCAGATATTGCTAAAGTTTACTGAGACGAGCTGTCTATAGAGATCATTTTTCTCATGTCCCAAAGGTGAACTGTTACGATCTCATCCAAAGAGATATATTGAGTCAATTAGGACGCATCGATTAGCGGATAATAATCATGTAATGATCACACCTCAGCCAGACAAATGACAGATGTCACAATGTGGCCTTAGGTTTTATATATAAGCGGGGGGGATATGATGACTAGGCACCAATCCTAACATGGACCTTATAGACAGGTTTCACTGTACTGCGATATTCCAGGATATATATTGTTTTATGCTCAGTTGCATTGTGGGGCGCTATGGTTACTGTGGCTGCCATAAAATTGGAATAAACTATGATTTGCAAATTGTAAATAATGCCAGAGATATTAGATAGGCATTGTGGGTCTCTAACTGGACTGATTATACATGTAAATGTAATCCACATTTTGAACTTCAATTATCTGTACAGTGCAGACTGTTTTAAACCTTTAATGTAAAGCAGTTTTCAAGTTATTGAGCGAAACATATTTTCTTCACAATCTGCCAATGGCAGTCCCAGTGCATTTCTGTATAGAAGTGAGTCGACCTATGCGATAGGCGAAGTTGTCGGAAAATTTCCTTGTTTAAAATGCATTCAACCATGTTAATATCTATGATAATCAATTTCAAGGATTATTTTTTACTATCACAATTGTCGATTTCATTTCGAAACGATCAACCTGAAAACACTTGCATCCCGAAATGCACTATGGCAGCGCTTCATCAATTGTATGCCAATTTCATAAACATAAACATAGATGCTCTACGAGCTGACTCACGGTGTAGGAATGTAAAGCAAATGTTTTGAAATATTAAGCTTATTTTAACAAATTGATTAACGCCTATAAATTGAAAATATAGTAGTGAAAGATTCTAGCTCGTTTTGGTTGTTGGCTCCAATCAGACACATTTGGTATCAACAAAACGGTCAAATAATCAGCGCAGACAATGGTGTAAGTTTTTTGAATTTAAAGTAAACTCAATTTATACGGATTTTCCAAATCTTCAAAGATGAAACATAAAATAATATACTGTATCAATCTCGATTCCTGACTTTGTCAAAACCTTTACTATGATAGGCTTCAGCGAGTCAGCGACTGATCAAAAGAATTCTGGGAATATTCGGCCGTAACTCTATTGAAAAGCAATATTTCTGCTAAAACGGCCTTAAAATTGCGTGGCCAGAGCGTTTCAAGTGATTTGTTTTGACAGTTTTTGACAGCTTCTAAGAACAAGCTCCTCTTGATGAACAGGACCTAACCCCCGTCTTTGGCACGAGCAACGCGAGCAGCATTCAAATGCTATTGTTCGGATCAAATTCCACTTTACGAAAACAAAAGAAGTGTGAGTAATTCCTTCACCAGATGTGCTCACCATTCACAAGTCGCGCCAAAGACGGGGGTTAGCTCCTGTTCAACAATCGCAACTTCAGTGGTTGGGTTCACTCTCACAGGATCACAGCTGTGATATTCTTGTGAATGACCTAAAAGCGAAATCCGCCGAGGTGACATTTCACAGCTTCCTCCAATGCCTAGGCGCAAACGAAATCAGCCAAGGCGACACTTCACAGCTTCCTCAGCTTCCCCCAGTGCCTAAGCACAAACTGCACAATAACAATAAACTCTTTCTGTCCGATCAACATTTCTAAGCCATCATGATCTTCAAAATCAATCAATTAAGCTGAGAACAGCGAACAATTCCCGGACCATGATCGAACCACGTTGCATCGACCACAATACGAGGTTCAATCGTGCAACACAATGATAGACAATTACTACGCATGCGCAATTATCAGACAATGTAGCCACATTCAAATTTATGATAAAGTAAGTCTAGTATAAAACCAAAACTTAGCACAGTTGCTTAAGCACAGTTCAGCGCACAGATTAAGAATAGGCAGATAGGACACTTCCATTGTTCTCTGAAAATTTCCCAAAGCGAGGCTACGCTGGTCGCCATGATAACTGACGGGTTGTTTTTTGAGCATTCGCGGGAAAGTTGAGACGCTAGGGGGGAATATTGCGCCATTCCACATTCTTTCGACAATAAAATGCAAGAAAATGAGCAGAAAAAATCTGGTTTTTATTGTGCTGCATACGGTTGTAACGTAAGCCAGGCTGACGATCGGCTTGACCCACGCACAGATCAGAAAGTTCGGTGGCACAAGTTCCCATCCGCTGTCGAAGCGTAAGTATTTCCAGTATGTGATCAACCTGGCAAGTCGTTTCGGCTCAACCAACATTCAAATCCATTGACATATCTACTATGAATCTCAGTGCCTGCTTGCCATTATGTCTCAAGTCTATGTATTGCTTCTCCCAGGCGGAAAAAATGGATTGTGAACCTACGACGCGCGGATTTAAGTCTCCAAAATATTGGGGCAAAACGAGTGTGCTCTTTACATTTCGAGAGAAATGCATACAATAATCCACAAGATCTTCCTTGTAGCAGATTATTGCCTTCTGCCGCTCCTACAATAATCGAATGTCCTAATCCACCTTCTCGTCAGACCTTACAACGTCCTTTACCAAGTTACCACCCTCCTTCCCCTGTCAGTGAGCAATTGTTTCCAGCTGACGACGATGAATAAACTTCCCGAGTAGATGATAATACCCCTCCAGTCGAATACTCTCTAAGCGAGAATGAGGTAAAGGCAGAACGATATGCCAGGCAAAAAGCAGAGCAGAAACTGAAGAGAGCGAAGAAACAAATAGAGAAACTGAAGGCACAAAAAAGTNTTAGTTGACAATCTCATGACATAGTTATTCAAAGTTACACATCATGTGCTGCAAACCGTTGCTAAATTTGATACAATGGTCACAATTACAGGGGAACTAGCAGTGCAGATGAAATCAATAAAAACTGATGCAAAGGAACACATCCTTCGGAAACTACCCCCAGCAGCAAGGGCAGTTTTTGAAGCACAGCTGTCGGTAAGCATGTTGTTATGTAAGATCTGAACAGCTAAATTCATTTGGCCTCAAATTGCACTTTCAATAGAGAAAGTATTTTCACACAGGATTGCAAAAGCAAAGGTATGCGATGGCACAACAATACACATGCACTCACCATGGCCATGTCAGTATTCTTCAGGAGCCCAAGCGCATATAAGACCTTGCAGAACTTTTTCAAGTTACCGTCGCCGCGTACCCTCAGGCGGCAGTATGAGGACGTCCTCCAGAAGGTTTCAGTATAATTTTTGCCAACACAGTAAAATGCAAATACAAATGATACTATATCATTACATTAGTCCTGTGGGCATGGCAACACATACCTATGTATTTCATTTCACAGACTGGAATATGTCCACGGATGCTGGAAATGTTGTCAGTCAGATCAAAAGCATTGACCGATGCCGAACGGTCAGTTTCACATATCTAATTGCAACTGGTGTGCATTTACTGCAACTATCAACTGCTCCGTAGCTAACAGTACACATTTTTAGGTACATTACACTTTCTCTTGACGGGATGTCCCTGGCTCCAGCAACCAGATACAATACCACAGATGATTTGATCTCCGGTTTTGTGGACCTTGGTCAACATGGACGTAGCTGCGTGGCAGCTGACCAAGGCATACTTGTCATGGTCCGTGGCTTGCGTCTAGCCTGGAAGCAGATCATTGGCTACTTTTTCTGCAAACACAATGTTACGCAGATACAGATAAAGAACATTATCCTGGAAGCAATTGCTCTGCTGACAGAAATTGGATTTCATGTAGGTGTTGCTGTGTGCTGGTGAACATCAACATGAATGCCATTACCAAAGTTGCCATGACAATAATAAAGCTTTCAAATCCCTAACAGGTATGCGTCTTTGTCTGCGATCAAGAGTCGACCCAGTGGGCCCTCTTGAAAACAATGGTGTCCAATGAGAGACCCTATTTCATCAACCCGGCAGATGACAATCAGAAAGTGTTTGTCCTCCCAGATGCTTGTCATCTGCTGAAAAACACACGGAACAATCTCAGGCGATACAATATTGAGGTACATGTAATCCAAATGTCCCACATAGTTGAGTATCAAAATGCCAAGTTCTGTTTCTGCTCACAACATAAAAAATTCAGTTTCAGAGTACTGACGGCCAGAGTATGTGTGCGAAGTGGGAACATATAATCAAAGCATTTGAGTTTGATGNGCAAAGCAACTGAATCGTCTTTGCCCTAAATGGTCCAGTATCCATTTCCTACTGCCACGAGGGAAGACAATGAAAGTCAAGTTGGCAGCACAAGTGTTGTCCAATTCCTGCTATGCAACCATTGAAGAGCAGGTCCATAAAGGGCATCTAAGCAAAGACGCCCATCAAACTGCAGTGTTTGCCAAGACCGTGAATGACTTGTGGGACATGAGCAACTCAAGCTCATTCAAATCCACAAAATATGGGCAGCCATTCTCATCAGCCAAGCTTGACCAGCAACTCGACCAGTTAGATGTGATGGTAACATTTGTCAACTCATGGCGACTTGTACCACTTGAAGGTATGTAAGTGAATACTTAGCAGACATTAGCCTGGTCTGTGTCGCAACCACATTTGGCTGATGAGTAGTTCTATATCTCTCAGGTAGGCGCAACAACAGATCGCATCCTTTCCTCGATGGATGGAAGCTTTTCTTGCAAGCGTGTAGAGGCCTAGTCACAGAGCTGATAAAAACAAAGGGTGTGCTGTCATTTTTACATACACGAAAGCTCAACCAGGACCACGTGGAGAATGCCCATTGCATTATTCGAAGCAAAAATGGTTTTAGCGACCATCCACAGTGCTGGCAGTACTCCAGTGCCATTAGAACGATGGCCATGACGATTAACACCACCGAATGCCACAATGTTTCCATGTCTGCAAACTGCGAGCAAGATGATGACAGTGCGATGCAAGAGGACGACAGCAGCTCATTTGTAGTCGATCGTGAAGGCAAAATCTGCAATGAAACAGAGCCACAGGAACACCAGCTGGTAGTATTCACCCCCACAACATCTGCAACCAATGCAAAGCCAACGATAGCGCCACCAACGTCAGAAGACATGTCAGGAGACCTACCTGAGGAACAGCCAACATTCGACATAATGGAAGGCACAGACATCGACTTGGAGAATCAGGCTGACAACATGTCCTCGCTGTTGTACATGGCAGGAGCATGCACCAGGAAACTCCTGCGATGTGAATCGTGTGCAGCCCTCCTCAATAGCGACGAGACTCACAGATTTGTCTCGTACAAAGAATACACACCAGGTTGCCTCAACCACGTTTCCCGGCCATTTGTTGAGCTCACGGACATGTTTGAGTCTCACTTTCGGCTATATCTCCACGAGGGTAAATTCTTGTCGACGCAAATACGGCAAACAATCGTGAGCGACTTCGTCTCCAGCCATTTCGATTCCGAGAGGATAGATTTGTCGCTGTTCGAGTTTGGCAACGCGCACAACAAGTCCCTGTTGTTGCTTTTCCTCGACAAATTCTGCATCTTAAGAATTCACCACCAAGTTAGATTGTTTAACCAGGGCATGAAGAAACTGTCCGTTCGTCGATCCGCTGACAAAAAAAGCAAGAAACTAAACATCTGATGCCAATAAGAGCAACACCGAGATAGCAGCAATGCCTTGTGTCGTCTCGTCCTCGAAACGCGAGAGCTGTGATTTCGTTTGTATTCTTTGATTTCTTTCGGTTCAAATAAAACGTTTTGAAATCTCCTGTGTTATTCTTTCACTGACCAAAAGTAGCCAACATCTCTCTGTACATTAGTAGCAGTAAAACAAAGTAGCAGCGTTGTCATGCACAGCAATCTTTGTAGGATAGCGAAAGCCAAAACACGGCGTGCACGAAGAAACGGCCATAGTTTTCGAAGACCTTTGCGCGGTTTGGGACTGGGCAACCAGTCAAAGGGGCGGGGCGCAGCGATAGCCAATCAACGGCCTGATGGTCGAAGTGTCCTATCTGCCTATTCTTAATCTGTGGTTCAGCGCAAATCTACTTCACCATGACGTCATCAATGAATAGCATGTGACACACTAGTGTGTGATTCCCACGACCACAGCGGGGGGCGACCAATTTTCCCACGGTCTGAATATGAATATGAAGATGAAGAGAAAAAATGAAAAATTTTCCCCTCCACAACATTGACCCACGGGTTACCATGGTAACCGTGAGTCAAAAATGGAGTTAAATTTGCAACAGCGACGTTAATTGAACTTTGATTGAACAGCACTTTCGCAACGCCAGTTCGCTCGCAAGGCAGTATGTTATCAGGAATGTTTACACGACAAGATTAGAAAAACAAACAAAAAATCAACGATTTTCCCCCCACAGCATAGACTCTCCGGTTACCATAGTAACTGTGAGTCAAAAATTTGATTGAAAAATGCTGTGCATTTCTAAGTTGATACTTCGTAACTGCGGATAAATGTATTTTGTATCAATTAATATTTTCTTTCAGATTGTGCGTCCACCATGCCAAACTGAAATCGCAAGTGGAATGCCTTCTTTGAAGAAATTTGCTCTTTTTAACGACTGTGGTCATTTGATCAATATGGATCAAACCGAATTATGCGCAAAAGAGCTGCGACATCATATTGAGACATTTGCACGAGCTGACTAAGATCATTTCCAGGAATTAACAAACTGCTCTCAAGCATCTACAGAAGTATAGCTCGATTGATTGATTGGTTGATTGATTAATTGATGATTGATTGATTGATTAATTGATTGATTGATTGATTAATTGATTGATTGATCAATTGTTAGAAGTAGATATACTAACAGATAGAAATTTTGATATTAAAATTGTACGTTTAGTCAGCTTTGCGATAAGCTTTTTGGATAGCGTCTATCGTTCTCGAAATGATTTGGTCTGTGTCGCAGGTTGGGATGGAACAAGCTTGTGATCAATTTGACTTAGATTGACACAAGTTTATATTTTTCAAAACAAATTTTCTGAGATATGCTCTAAGATATAGTTTATGATTGCCGCTTTTGTTGATTTTTTCTCTCAACGGTATGAAAAAAATACCTGCATCATTTTCATTGAAAATATATCGACGTAAGCACCGGATGCGTCGAATCCATCACCAAGAATCTCCTTCGACAATTCTAGAACAATTTTCTACTAAGACCTGCAAAAAGGGTCATCCACCACTCAAAACTTCTACATCGAGTCCAGTCATCCTCTTTCCTTCCAGGACATTATTGTCAAACTGTGGAAATTAACTACCGTAGTCTTCCGAGCTCGTTGTTTTAGCAAAGGTTTTACCTTTATTAATGCTGGATGTATATTCCATATGCAATTAACATGAATTAGTCGACTTCTGTGATCTTAAGTTTTGTTAGCGACTCCGACCTCCAACTCCTTTTCTTTGGAGCACATCTTTCTTGAACAAATTTACTATTGCAATTCTTAATTTTTCTTGTTACAGTACCGTATGTCTTTCCTTTTTGGGGATTGTGTCCGTCTTCAATCCTAAAGTACTATGATAAAAAACTTGCCGCCCTCAATATTAAGATATAAATTCTATTGTTCAAGCCTTCGAATGACCACTACAAAATGACCTCTTGACACAGATGGTTAAATAGGTGCCGTATAGTTCTTATTGGGTAGTACTGGATTTCAGTTTAATATCACTTGATGTGCATATGAATATGGCCTCAATAATTCCTCTGTTGACGTGAAATTAACAATTTTCTAGCGCATGTAGGTTTTTGTCAGTTGTGTCTAGCGACTGGTACGTGACATTCAGTTTTCAGGTACTCTGCAAGAAAGTAAAACACATTTTCGACTCAGTTACCATGGTAACCTAAGAGTCTGCTGTAGGGGTATTTTGCGTTCATTCTTTGGAATACTTGTTGGAATATTGTTAACTTTAATATTAGTAAACAATAAACAGTTTAATTTTAAAATAGTCTCGTCTGTATACAATAGAAATATTTCTGGAACCTAATTTATACTTTTACTCGTAATCAAAGTGACAACTGTAATTTAACTCTTGTCCTGCTCATAAAACTAATGAAATGAAGACTTGAGGTCGCTTTATTGATTGCTGATTGGTTGATCTCTATAGAGTAACTATCTGATTGGTTATATGTTGCTACTTTTGACTTGTTTTGAAAACGTGTATACCCGTCAGTAGCAGGACAAGGCTTAATTATTTGTTTTATGCAAGTTAATCTACTGCACTGCTATGTATTTTATCTACTCCGTGAAGAAAGACGTTAATTACCTTGCCGGGTATAAGAATGAATGATAATGATTCTTAAGAGCCATCTAATGAAAGTACTGTAATAAAAACCATTATCATTAATATTATTTCTTATTATTGGAACAATTGGAATTGCTTTGGAACAATTTTGTATTTGACATACTTGTACCAACTCCATGCTTTACTAGAAAATTAAAAAGCAATTTTATTGATTCTTATTACTCCATTTGCACAGTAAAAAACTGCTACATATGCAACTAAACTGACTATACTCGATTACTACTTATTACTAAACTTCCTTTGATTTTCTCTTTCTCATCTTTCTTTGTATTTAAATCCCAGAATTTTATCAGTTCTTTTCTTTGCTTCTCTTAATATTCAACAAACTTGTATAATTATTTCTCTACTTCAATTTATAAACCTGTAATTCTAGGACTTCCCAAACAAACAAGCATTTGTGCTTATGGGATGATCCTGACCATGTATTTTTTTTACTTCAAATCATATGTGTATGTAATTAACATTGTTTTGATGGTCGAATAAAAAATCTATCTATTACTGTAGTGATATAGATTAGCCTCACTCTCGTGAAGCCTCGCTATAATGTTATACACTCTATTATTACCATTGTATGATTTAGACTGGATATGTGCCTGATTAGATAAACATGATTGTGAGCCATATTGTGATTGTTCAGTCTCCCATTCGTCCTTACCTATACTTGTGTGCTACTGGGTCTTGTAGTACAACAATTACTACTTATTATTACTGTGTATTCCTGGCTGCCAGTAAGACGTCCAGGGTTCGACTCCTGTCCCGGCAAGCCAACATGTATATTCGTTGTGCCTTCTGTGGGTTAAACACAGTACAAAACAAAACAAACGTAAAAGTAACTCTAAAAGTAATTTGCAACAAATAATAATATGTAATTTGTAAAGTAATTTGCAACCGTAATTAATTACTTTTAGGAAATGTAACTCGTAATTGTAATTAGTAACTTTAAAAAAGTACTTGTTACAGCTCCGGTGGGTTCAAGGTATATATATATAAGGGAGAGCAACCGTTGGCTTGCTGGGTTGTACGTTGGTGTTATATAACAACAATTTCATTTTTTCGACAACCAAATACTCTTGAGATTTTAGTTCAGCATACAGTCAAACCTGTACTAGCGGCCATCTCTATAGAGCAGCCACCTGTATATGAAGGCCACTCTTTATAACCCCAAAATGATACTTTCAATAGAAATCAAACTGGACAGAAAGGCGACCTGTCTATAAAGTTCATTTTACTCAGGTCCCAGGGGTGACCGTTATAGACAGGTTTCACTGTACTGGATACAACAATGTCAATATGCAGGATGACCTCTATTCAACGAAAAACAAATAACTACATCAGGAAAACAACAAAACGACGTTGAATTTGAACTGACAATATGGATTGTGGGATCTCAATTATCCTCTGTGTCGCCAGAAAAACCAGCATGGATTTCTGTGTTAATCTTTAATGAGCAAATGTCTCGATGTGTTGCTGTAGTTCACGTGCGCATAATTCGTATTGATCTAAACTGATCAGATGACTGCAATTATCAAATATCACATATTTCTTCAAAGCAGGCATCCCATCGGCAATTTCTTTTTCACAAGCAGGACGCACAATCTGCAATCAATCAAATAGATATTCTTGTAGAGTATGTAGGTTGAGGCGTTGACGAATGAATAGGCAAGTGGATGATGTAGTTGAGTATATAATTGTGGCAGATACGACGGAGGGTAGCCAGCCCGTCTGAAGGCTCGAGAGTACAGATTGCAAGAGAACGACATTACGAAATACAAGACATTTATAGCGACTGATGGAGGGCGCTGATTGACGGTCTGAGTGCTGACCTGAATGCTTGATGAGACCGCCACATGATCATTACAGGTCATTTAGTTGTTACAATTACTATAATGCAACCTTGTTATGATCCCATCAGATAGTTGTTGGAAAGTTTATGTTTACAATGAGACTCTAACAAAGCAACTCATGCTGGCGTGGCGGTCTCATCAAGCATTTACGCCAGCACACAGAACGCCAATCAGCGTCCCTTCGTCAGTTGCTATAAATGTTTTGTATTTCGTAACTTCATACTCTTGCAATCTGCACTTTCGAGACTTTGGATGGGCTGGCTACCTTCCGTCGTATCTGCCAGACTGCCACAATTATATTGTAATCAGTATTGCTTGTATGTTGTCAAAAGCTTGACAAAATTGAATTTTGCAAACCTAGGAATTTTGATTCTACGCTTAAACAATTTAAAAAAATTGAAGATGGCACTACAAATTCTTGTAAACTGTTACACAATTTACAACACAAGTGCTAATCAAGGTGCTCCTGAATTCATAATCGTCCTAACAAATAAAATACGTAAAATTGTCTAATGAAAAAACCCTCAAAATACAGTCGAACCTCTTTTCTCTTTTCTTTCTTGGATATCAGTATTGAGTATTAGTGCCTTTAGCGGCCACCTCTATAGAGCAGCCACCTGTTTATAACGGTCACTCTTCATAACCCCAAAATAATACTTTGTATAGCAATCAACCTTGACAGAAAGGCCACCTGTCTATAAAGGTCATTTCCTCGGGTCCCAAAGGTGACTATTATAGACACTGTCACACAGGTTTCACTGTATTATGTCATATAGCTTAACAAGAGAGAATCCTGACCTTGTCATCCGCACCCCACATGAGCAGCGTTGGAGCTTTGATCAAATGCTTGTACTCCTCCAGTAAATACGATCTTCCTGGCCCTTGCATCTCTTCAAAAACTGATAGAGAAAAACATAGCACGCAGCAATGAAAACGGATGGCTTGCAACATAATCATTAAGTTTCCTTCCTCATTACAGCTGAGGTTATCAACAAAGAGCTTAAATACGATAATTGATCAATAGCTCTACAAAGACTACAATAACATGTATGTACAGTCAAACCTGTATCAACGGCCACCTCTGTAGAGCAGCCACCTGTGTATATAGGCCACTTTTCATAACCCGAAAATGATATTTTCTAAAGAAATCAACCTGGACAGAAAGGTCACCTATCTCAGTATAACTGCAATATTCTTCTCGTCCCAAAAGTGACCAATATAGACTATCCAGAAGTGTGTTCTCCCAGTATATGTCAATACGCAGGCAAGCACATTTCATTATTCCGGAAAGTCTTGACATGAGTTGTAACAGCTACTAACTCATGTAGTAGTCAGTGTTATATAATCACAACAATGTATTTTAAGGCATCTCGATCCATGTAAATATAAAATGGAAGATCCACACATGTAGCCCAACCTATCTTATGCAGCCACCTGTAGGTTAAAAAGACCAGTAGCCGCCTGTGTAAAGAGACCACTCTTAGAAGCCCATGGAAGGTTTTGGTGCAAGCCAAGGGATACACAAAACAGTTTAAACAAAGTAATTTACCTGTCTTTTGCAACCACCTGTGTTCAAAGACCGTTCTTGCGTGGTCCCTGAACGCTTCAAGCAGTACAATGTAACTGTCTTAAGCAACCACCGGCATTAAGAGGCTACTTTTAATTGGTCCCTCATAAATTCAATTTAAGAAAATCAAATTACCTGTCTTAAGTGACCACCTGTGTTAAGGGACCACTTTCGTTGGTCTCTCATACGTTCAATGAGGCAATACAACTTACCTGCCTGCAAGGAGTCCTGTGTTAATTAAAAGACAAATATTCATTAGGGTGGTTCAAAAAAAGTCGACTTTCGAAATATTAACGGGATCAAGGCGAAAAAGTTGTGAAA
>OFHS01004879.1:0-12915 GCA_900245855.1 Calvadosia cruxmelitensis
ATGTGATGCACGTGGTTTCGGTTCCTGTCTTACGATCTTCGATTGCTGGGCGTAGCCAGAATTCAGAACAGTGTCCAATACGTTAAAACCATACCAAACCGTTCGAACTTCACCAACAAAGTTGTCATGGGCAGCTGCAAAAAGACTGAGCTGATGTGTCACCATTCTCTCTCTCTCACGCGTTGAACAGCTTCGTAAAGTTGCAGTTTATTCATGCAAAGTCCACACAAGGACAATCTTGATCGAACTTGGATCCAGACGAACTCGCAAGTCACAACGGAGCATTCACGGAACTTATCAAAGACGTAAACAGGTTGTGATCACACAACAAAGTCTGGCAATGATTTGACTTGCATCCTCTGTATTTGAAAGCACAATCTTAGACCACGTAGCCAAGCAAGAAAGCGTATGATCGTATTCCATCCGCTCTCAGGTCCAAGGCAAGGTATAATTATAATGATTTGTAAATTGCATCTCACATTCAGACGTTGTCTCCCTCCTCTTCACGATGAGCTTGTTCTTGCAGTCGTAGTACTGTCGCATTTGAAATTCCTTGTTTGAAGATGGTGCAAATATGGTCGCTGTCAGAGTCAACCACTGAAACTTGCAATGAACAAAAGCTAATCTCAGTTGAGAAAGTTGCCTGCTCGAGCAACACTAGCACGGACGTCGCAGCCTGATTTGTTCAAGCCCTGAAAACAAAATCACAAGCAAAATGTTCCTCTCTCCGATTGTTGTCATGCAAAATCAACCTTTGTCACTTTCTCACATACGTGCGAATAAAAACGATGATCAACTTCCCAGCCGCAAGCAGATGCAAAAAGTCTCTAGACTCCAACATGGTATGTCTCTGCTGAGTTTTAACACCTCTAGCCACTTGCAGGTCCAACACGCCTGTAAGCAATTCTAGCATTTCAACTTGGAAATTTATGAAAAATACAATTCTTTGTCAAAAATTCCAAAATTTTTCAAGAATGCAAATGTAAGTGTCTTCTTTTGGCCGGTAAAGTTGCTTAGGATTTGAAGGCAAAAATTCTGAGAACTGACCGCGCGACGAAATTGTTTAAACATGACAATCACTTCATCTCTCGTGACACGACGCCTCACGTCCCTTAAGTGATCATGTAGATTAAGGTAGATCCGGATCGTTTTTGGTAACGCGAGAAAATATTGCATTCCCGGTAAAATCCTGCAAATGCGATTATGCAATAAATGTAATTTAAAGATATGATTGTGCGATTTGAAAAATTCAAAGGGATTATTTACCAGGAAGACTAGCTAGCTCTATCAATGCAACCAATAAAAGGTCTGGGGTTTATGAGCGCTTTAATGTTATGTCTGCTTTACAAAGTGATTCAAGATGATAATTTTTGTGTTGCACCTTCCAGATTGATGCGTACTGCAAGAAATCCAAACTACACATCTGCGGCTACTACCAAGTCAATGAGAATATCCTCGATAATGAGTTAGTGCCATTACCTTGAATCATGAATTTGTTGATTTGCTTGATTGTGGCAATATCTCTGATGCTCTAAGCTACGCTCTGTGACATATATCCAATCAGGGCTGGTCCAATAGCAAATCTTCAGGAATTAATTGAATGGCTCCTACAATTGATTAACACTTGATCAATTCTTTATGCCAGGTGCAAGGTGCATTCAATCCTCAGTGTTCGTCAGTAACGAAGTATTTTTACTTCGTTACTTTACTTAAGTAAAAAAATTACGGATTTTGGAGTAACGAAGTACTTTTTGAAGGCAGTACTTTTTACTTGTAACGAAGTAGTTTTCAAGTTAAAATATTTACTTTTTACTTCGTTACTTTTGATATCCAACGAAAAATACTTTTTTTTTCTTTCGCAAACGGACTGAAGGAGCGGTAGCAATCTCCGTCGCGCGACTTTGTTTTCATTGGTTTTACGGCTTTTGAAATTCAACACCTATTCGTCATTTGAGCCAGCTATTGTTCTAGGTGTAAAGGAAACACCCATTATCTTTTGATGGGAAATTCATGCGGGCGGCTGTGCGTGAAACGATCAAAACACATGCTCATGGCGCTTCGTAAAGCGAAAGCAAGGAGAGAAGTTGCTTGTCAAATGGCACTGCTGCTATTGGAGACTCTGAATATAATGAACTAAACCTCAAAACTGTAACCAGTCTACTATTTTATCATTGTTTCTTGCTTACTTTGCAAGAGTCTGCCTCAAAATGACATTTACAATACTCACGACCGCTCGATTGTCGAATTTGCGGATTCGAATTTTGGAATGACGAAGTTGCTTACCCTGATTTTAAATCAAATGTGCGCTTGTTTTCTGCCTAGTCTGAATTATAATTGCCAAGAGATGGACTGATGGGCAGATAAGCGTTTGAAACACCGAAACAAGTTCCCGGATCAGGTCGACTCTCGGTTTAGGAATTTGTTTTATTTTACATTTACGTTAATTTTCCAGAAAGGCGATGCCCTGAATTTGAGTGTAAAACCAACTTGTTTTTTTTCCTGCTTGTCTTGTTGTTAAACGAATCCCTGCGTGATTTGGGAAAAAAGCAAAAGTACTTTTACTTTTCTGAGAAAAGTACTTTTTGGGCATAGTACTTTTTACTTTTTACTTAAGTACTTTTCTCATCAAGTACTTTTTACTTTTACTTAAGTACTTTTTTGCCATTTACTTTTACTTTTACTTAAGTACAGAAAGACAGTACTTTGCTGAACACTGTCAATCCTTCTGTTTTGTTTTCTTTTTGAAGAGGCATTTATGCAAATGCGTGTGGTGAATATTTTGCTAGAAAAAATGCGGCTTGTCAAGTGGTTCAAATGCAACTTTATTGAAATTCCATAGTGATTCTCTCTAGGAAGTTGTCAAATGGGGCATAAAAGTTTAAGAATTACGGCACCATTTCTCAGTGAAATCTGAACATTTTACCCTTCATAGAAAGACGATTAAGATAATGTTTCCGATCAATTCAAGTCAAAGACTGACTCAGTTGTCTAATTGAGAGGCATTTCATCTACATTGAATCAATTCGTTCCTCAACTCTTGCCCTCTTCAATGTTTGGATTGGTGCATTGCTTTTAGGACCGCCACATGAAATTGTAAAATATTATAAAACAGAATTGTCATGTTTGCAGAAAGGCATGGCATGCAATCGTTGCTGTAATGTAGCCAGCCTTTTTAAGTTGAGAGTCACCTTATCAAAGACCATTCAATGCAATCTTTAGCCCCTCACATAAATGGATGATTCAGGAGTTCTAAACGTGCATTGATTAGAATTTCCTTTTGCAGGCAGCATTTTCATCCTGTTTGACTACCCCGATGGGATTTTGGAAGTCGACTTTTATAAATCACCGTAATAAACCTCTTTCTCTTTGATAGGCCTGACGTGATTGCTCTGAAAACTGCTGACAAGATTGCTGAATACTTTGAGAACTCCGTTATTGTCATGGTATGTGAAATCTGCCGCTTCCATATCGTTAGGTAAGCAATGAATTTCATTGTGATCTGCAATCTTGAGTGGTAAGCTTACGAAAGGGATGACTGAAGTCAATGGATTTTCATGTCTCTCATTGGGATGGCTTTATGCCACTTGGAAGACGGGACCTCACAAAATGTCAGAGATCAACGATGCCACCATGAACATTTGTAATATGACAATGCTATTGTGGTGCATTTTCTGTCAGAAATGATTTCTTCGGGTTTATTTCATTCTTAAAGTCCCTGAGCGAGAGAAGGCGTGAGGTGTACCTCTTGGTATGGAGGTAATGCTGATTCTGATAAATAACCTCAAAGGGCATGCCAAACTTTGCACAATGTCCCTGCTTATGTAACCCCATCAGGACCACTTTAGTTTGGTTAAATACAAAGCAGCTTACTTTATTAAATGAAGCAATGATTGCTAAAGAAAAGCATACAGGAAGAATTGGGAAACATATGGGTTTTGGTTTTTCAATGGCGAAGACCACTACATTTGTTTATCATTCTTGAAATGCGCTTTAAGTTGATTTTGCTGGTAAAGTAGAAATTTGCAAGAGTGTGCTCCTACAGGCATTTTTGGTATGAGCAGCCATCTTTATTCCGTGCTGCTCTTTCTCTTATCTCTATCTGTAGTAATGTAAAAGGGAAGCTCACTTTGAAAAATATTTGGATAAATTGTTATAATTAGCATCATTTATCGCGGAATGTGGATTTTTTATGCTGATCTCATGCAATCTAACAATTTGCAATGACGTAACTAGACCAGAAAAGAATGCAGATATTAATCACAACATTGAATTAAATTAAGATAGTTTTTCAAAGTACTTCTGATAAAGACCCTTGGTCCACTACTCTTTTTGACGACATATAGCAATTAGTCAGCTTCAACTGTCGTGCAGCCAAACCTCAATTTACACTTTTTGCTGTTTACTCAAGTGACCCCTTTGTTCCATTCTAGTGATGCTGTTTTGCAGGCAGCACACGGAAGTCATGTTCACAAACGGCAATCAAGCAGTTGCAGTGTGAATTTGATGTTAACCATTTCTGTTTTGATGGCACTTGAACTATTTCAAGGAACAAGCTGCTGTTAAATATACAATCAATTAATTAGATAGGCAATTAATCAGCTGAGTCCTGTTGAAAATCATTAGGATAGAATTCACAATAATAGTCGGGCTATGCCAACATTTCTGACTTGGGAGCAGTTGAGTTGACCATGTTTTGATTGATGAATCTACTGACCATCAAAGTAAAAAGAATTACCCAATTGTTTTGCAGCCAATCACAATGAAGGAGGTGACTCACTGGTATTACGAACTGACCAGCTGCTCTTGCTGCGTCTTAATTTCCTATCTTCCTCTTCCTTTTTAGCTTGACAATAATCAAATTGGCAGTGAAACCAACACTGGACTAAAGGCAAGCCATGCTTATGACGTGTTTAGATAGGTTTGCTATCTTGGTTTGTCTTATTCCGTCAACTGGGTCAGTGCTACAGCATATCCCGGGATTGGTTGCAGTATTACACATGCATAATATTCTTGGGAGTGAACCAAAGCATTTGGGATATAGCTTGGCAAGGAAAATTGGTAAAGTTATGATCGAAAAAAACCTGTTCAAAACTGTAGGGAAGATATTTTTCTAGAAGTTGGAGATTCTCTCCCAGGCGCAATGTAACACACAGCCTCAGAATTGAATGCTGATGATGGTCATTTCCATCTGAGGTAGAGGCTAGCGTGAATTTAGAAATCAAGCATTGTAGGCCTACCCCAATTGACCTCTCCATCTGCACGTCCTCCACTGTGGAAATCAGTTTAATGTAGGAGATATGTCTCTTTTGGCCTACGCATTGTAATGTGTGGTCTGTTATTTATTTATTTTAGTGGTATGGTTGTCATGACAACAAATGGTCTGAAAAGCCCGTCAGCTCTTGGTAAGGGACTTGAACTGACGACCTATGCAGAGGGCTTGCAATGATGTTGTTAGATTTGAGTGAGACGCATTAGTAATGTTGTTATAAATAATTGTTGTTAGCAGCAATTTTGACCAGCCATTTCTCGGTGATCTGTTGAATTTACAAAAGCATTCTTTGGTCTGCAATAATGATCTCACTCAGAATCAGTTTTCAAGAATGAAATAATTATGTCTGTTGTTTCTGTGAGAATTTTTAATAAGGAGCTTTGTAATGTGATCAAGTTTCAAAGTAATTCGTATCACGTACGTTTGATTAAAGTAGCTTGCAACTTTGCCGTTACTTTGAAAGAGTATATCGTTCTGCTTTTGATTGATTTTGGCATTATTGATGGTCAGCATCTGATATGTTAATTGGCATCGTTGTTGACTTGTTGTTGTTGTTGTTTAGGTATCTTGAGGATGGGGAACAAGCCACAGGACTGGCATGTGATTTAATTACCCATAAGGCTTACCAGAGTCTTGTTGACTTTGACGGACATTTGGATGACATCGAACAAGACTGGCTGAATGTCTCACTTAACAAAGTTTCAGAGTTCTTGCCAAGTTAGATCAGTTCATGACAGATACCCTCGAGTAACAATGCCTCAATTTTGAATGTTCTCACATAAAACTGATTGAGGATTCCATGCTGGCCTATTGATTGAGGAAGA
Organism: Calvadosia cruxmelitensis; assembly: GCA_900245855.1. NCBI lineage: Eukaryota > Metazoa > Cnidaria > Staurozoa > Stauromedusae > Kishinouyeidae > Calvadosia > Calvadosia cruxmelitensis. The sequence continues at coordinate 6,094 of OFHS01004879.1, forward strand.
ATGTCTGACATAGTTTGAAAGAACAGTTGTACAGTAAGATCAATGCACTGTACATGACGTCAAAGGGACGCCTCTGTTCTGTGACCTTACAACACACATCTTAATGGAATGCCACTCGTGTGAGTTGGATTTCGCTACTATCAATATATAATCTAATTTACGTAGTCTCGTGTCTATCTCAGATTTCAGTTGCTGTACTAAGACGTTTTCTTGCAGAAACCTGCATCGCTATAAAATTGCCAATAATTTGTGAAGTGGTATGAATTTGGCTGCTGATTTACAAGCTATCACGGTCATGCTACAAAAAATGAGCTGCTAGTTTGCTTACAAGCGAACACTTTTACAAGGTATTATTATGATTACACCTAAACTATAACAATTAATGTCAAACATCAATTGGTTGTTTATTGTTTATCTGCTTTTAAGTGCCACATGTGATTTCTCAAACAATGTTGAATTTTGTTCAAAAGCCATTGAAGTGGTTTCTTGCAACCGTCTCCTTTGAAAGCCAACACTGATCCAAGACAGCTGGTTGTCTATCTGCCCTGTCTATCCTTCTGTCCCTAATTTAAGATGTCGGAGAGTGTCCTGGTGGTCCTGGCGTGTCGTTAGTTTGTGATTTACCTCATCAATCTTTTGCTGGCAGCCTGGACAGGTATCCTGGATTGAGTTCGCTGCTGTGACATTCATGGGATATACTTTGTCCTTTTTAATGCACAAGAGTGAGCTATGGATTGATGCATCACCTGTCGCTGTGCCGTCTTCTTCTGTAAGAGGTGCTACCACTACCATCTCATCCAGGAGACTCAGATTGTGTTTGATTTCGGCGGCAGACAAGACATCGCCTCGTCCTAATAGAGACTTGAGTTCTTTGCAGAATGAGACTTCGTCAGAATTCAACAGAGAGTTGCATCTTGAACTTGAAGAAACCACTAGCAATGTCGCTGCCATCTGTAAGCGGTCAATTTCTACAAGAGCCTGTTGCAACTGCTCTTGAGTTATGTCTTCCTTCTCCAGGTAGTCAGTGAGATCTTCACAATCCTTGTCAAACCACTCTTCCTCTGATCCACTCTGGCCAAACTTTTCCACATTATCTTTCTTCTGAAGGTAATCATTTACAATGCGAGCTATATCGCCATGACATGAAGTGTCCTCCTTCATTGGTGTTCCATGGCTTTGATTTCCACAGCGGACATGAAGTCTTCCTTTCTTACACATCCCACATGTTCCTTGGCATTTGTGACCACAATGCAGTTCTTTCCCACAGGAGACTGTGCAGCTGTAGGTCTCTCTATCCTTGCACTTCAATGTGGCATCATGCCCACAACCAGCAAGTTGGATGCTGATTTCCACATTGCAGTGGCCTGGACTGCTCTTTCTTCCACACTTGACAGTGCCAGGATGACCACAGGTAAGGATTTCTTCAAACGACATCTCACACATCTTTTTCTTCATATCAAGACGGCATTCGACTGGGAATTTATGCCCGCACTGTGGTTTTGTCTTTTCTACTTTAATCTGACAAGGGCCATGCTCCTTTCTGGTGCTATGGCACTGGTTAAGGCATTTGTGACCACACTCCATTGGCACCCGGCAGATTTCTTTGCAGCAGAATTCTATTGTGGTATGATCAGGATCAACAGGGTGGCAGCTGTGCTTGCATTGATGGTCGCATGGCAGCACGCCTCCGCAAGGTTCTAGGCAACCTCCATCAGGTGCTATGGTTTTAAAATCTAGGGCATCTGCCACCTTGCCAATGGTCTTGTGTTTGCTGCACTGAGTTTCTAGGTGCTCACTCACCATTTCTTCTTTCATTGCTCGCTCTATGACATCCTTCCACATAAAAGATGGTTTGCTTGCAAACATTTTGATGTTTCCAACTGCATAGAATGCTTTCCGTGCTCTGGATAGCATGACACAGATCCTGTTACTCTCCTTTATGAATCCTGGTGAGCTTGTTTTCACTAACGACAGCAAAATGATGTCATTCTCTTCGCCTTGGTAGCCATCAACAGTTGTAATGATGACGTTCCCTCCCCCTCTTTGTTGGACAACAGACTGCAACATGTCGTTGAGCAGAGTCAGCTGCTTGCGATATGGCGTCATCACGGTGATATGTTTACTTGCATAGCCTTGCTTAAGGAGGTGCAAATACAGGCCGCACAGAAACGCCGCTTCTTTTTTATTGGTTTCCTCGGTTTCTGTTTCTTCTCTTTCCTCGCAGGCCACCTCCAATTGCAAGAACTGACATGATGAGTTTACACCTCTGACTGGCTCTCTGTCTAATACACTTGGATGGTCTTGAAGGCTTGGGTAGATTCCTCTGAGGAGGTAGGATATCGTTGGTGGCATCCTGTATTGAACCGTGAGTGCATGAAATTCGAGGCCATTGTCATGAAACCTCTGCAAGAGTGAAAGGTCAAGGTGATATTTGCTCGCCAGCCATTTCTCGTTGACCTTTGGTCGCAGTTGTTGATGATCACCAATCAGAACGACATGATTGACATCTGGAAGCATGCAGCTAATGAGGTTTGCTTCAAGCATATCTGCTGCTTCCTCAATCACCAATTCGATGGGTCCAAGCAACCTCAAGCGCTCGTTCCATTGTGCCACACCACTTGCTGTCACAGCAATGATGTCTCTCTTCTTCATCACATCGAGATAGCTGGAATACTTGTTTGCACGATATTTCTCCTGTATTTGCATGATCTCTGAATTGGTTGCCAGCAATTCCTTTTCCAAGCTGTAGAGCACTTGGCTGCTCCAGAATTTGTACAAGCACCATTTGTCTATTCCTTCGAGGCCTGTGTTTATTGCTTCGTTACACTGGGATTCGCTGATGGCTTCTGCTTTCTCGCATGCGCTCAGTACTTGCTCTCTCTCCTTTTTTTTCTGCTGAGATTTACAGCCATGGGACTCCATAGACATGATCTTCTCATCGATTTCAAGGCTGGTGTCTCCTATTCCAAGCCAATCATGTAGGTCTTGATAACCATCCATCAACGTAATCACCGTCTCGCTATTGTGATGTGTGATGCGACGCAATGACAGCAAAACACCAAACTTGATCTTTTGTTCAACTTCCTTAATTGTAATTGAGTAGTGTGTAAATTTTTTAATCAATTTTTGCTGTTTTTCCTTGATAACACTTAGGATTGGAGATTGATATTGGCTTGCTAAATAGTTCAGTTGATACTTCCTCAAGTTTTCTGAGGTGCTGCGTAAACCAATTCTAACAATACTCTTGTGAAATCTTGAAATCTTCTCCACAAACTCATCAAGGGCATGGTTGGTTGTAGATACAAGGACTAGCTTTGCCCCCGTCGTTTTACAATACTTGACCAAACAGCGGCATATTTGCAAGCCAAGGAAGGATTTGCCAGTTCCTGGAGGACCCTGGATGATTGAAAAGCGTTCCGTCAGTGCCCCTTTGAATGCCTCTAGTTGCATTTCATTCAAGATGGTATCATCTGCATCCGGCCAAGCACTGACGTCATTCTCAGTTACTTCAACTGTATATGCTTTCATTTTGTCCCAATTGTTATCCATGATATGTGTAATATCATATCGACGTATTGGCGGAATGTAATTATTCAACAATCTTCCATCACGATTAACATCATCACTGCCTGTTGCAAGCACAAAATGCTGAAAAGCAAAACCTTTGACCCATTCAGATTTCAATATGGCCAGCGTGCACATTCTCGCTATGTCGTAGGATCGGTTCTCCGTCATTATAAACGATGTATCTTTGTATCTCAACACATCTACCTCTGTCAAGAAATTTACATCAATGCTGTGATTGCAGCCCTCTGAGAGATCCACGTCCTGTGCTATCATGGCCATGATCATTGTGTTGAGATCCTCTGTAAATAAACAAAGTGACCCTCCCTTCTTGAGCCTACGCCAATGATGCAGCTGTTCTGTCTTGCTTTCATTAATCACAAGACGATGGGCAGTTTTGTAGGATGATCCTATCCTGACAGGTCGCATTATTTTTACAATCGTGCTAGAGAACGAGTGATCTGTGGCAGACAAGTCCTCACTTCTACATAAAGCTCGAACCATTCTTCGCAGCGGAGCAATAAAGTCTTCTCGCAACAGACTGAAATGTATGTTAAGGTACTCATCTCTGCTATGGTATGAGCCATGTGACCGTATGGCCTTCAACTCTGGCGTGGCATCTTCCTTCAGCTCTTCGAGTGTTGGCAAAAATTGAGTTGCTGAAGGACGGTAGCTGGACTTGGATGCTTCTGGCATTTTGGTGGCGAGTCAGCAGTGGCCTCTGTTAGACCGACCTGTAAAAAAACGAAAGACTTCCATAATGCACATTGGTGCTCGTGTTGTGCGTTTCTGATCTCATACGGCAGCACAAAACAACAGCAGCACTTGAAATTTAACGCTCATGTGTCCTCTGATAAAATCCGAGCCATACGGCAAACATCATAACTGTGATTAGTAAGGATAATAATTATTCGAACCAGGAGTAATCAAATCTACTCAGACCTGAATTATTTCTCTGTGATTCGAATCCTGGCAGCAGATACAAAAGATTTTACTAACATTTGACCTTTAGGTGGCCTAGAATCACATTGACTGCCACCAGAGCTAACAACATTGTCTATTCTTTCTTGTGGTGTCATATTATTACTATGGAATCTAGTACAGCGACTACCACAATTGGTGACCAAGACGTGACCATCATTTGGCAACCTTCGCCTTCAACAGTCAGTCCTGGAGAGAGCCACACCGTTACAGCCGTCACTGCGCCGATCAAGCTGCCGCCATTCCACAGAATCCAAATCCTCTTCTGGTTCCAGCAGCTCGAACGTATATACGATTTAAGGCGAGTATCCAGCGAAAAGTCTAAATTCATGCATGTGGTGCTTGAACTACCCTCGATGTTGGACCTTTGGTCGTAAGTGATGAAATGTTTTCTTGTGCCATGCCCTACACCCTGCTCAAGACACAATTAATTGCCATTTTCAAGAAGACGGAACAGCAAAGGCTTGAGGAAGTTCTAGGGGACACTTTCTTAGATGGCCCCTCCTGATGTGCCTTACACATAAGTAAATCATTGCAGGCATCCAGAATCGCTCCCTCCGATAACCTGGTCAAGCATCGCTCGTTGCCGGCCAAAGTTAAAGATTTGTTAATTGGCCATCTAGAGTCACCTCCGGCTAATTTTTATAAAGTAGCTGACACGATTTGGGGGGCGACTAGTTGGGCGCCAGTTCAAAAATTGTCGCTGTACTAGACTCCATAGTAATAATATGACACCACAAGAAAGAATAGACAATGTTGTTAGCTCTGTTGGCAATCAATGTAATGCTAGGATAGCGAGAGCAAGAGAGAGCCACTAAACAGGGTGTGCCAAGCTTATATAGGCACGGTATTTACAGAAAGGAGGCTAGCATGGAAATGAGGTTAGTAATGCTAAACTCCAATACTTATCTTTTGTCATCTATAGAATGTTGATTGGAAATGTAAGCAGTATATTAAATAAGGTATGTTTCATGGGAAAGGTTTTACTTTCTGTTTGCCAAGCCGTGTTCTTCATCCCTCACTATCGATCGCTGCTCAACAAATGCCAACATGCCATGTGCTGCATATTTCTATTCACTGGCGGCACCAGCCTAAGATGTCTGGGGGACAAAACCAAGTTGGGGAGAAACCCCTTACAGCAATGACCAGAGGTCATCTGAACTACAGCTGGGGAGCCGTTTTTACACTGTTAGATGGGTCTAGGGTGGCACCTTGGTGGGGTTAAGGGGCGGAGCAACCAACATTTCTTGACATTATGCCTCACGATTTTGTAAATTGCTTTCATCTGGATGACATTTTCAAACATTATGGGTACCAACTTGCCTGAGTAAACAGATTTAAACTCATCAACCCACAATGAGCGTGGCGTTTGGTTCTTGGTCGGTGGGAGGCATGCATTGTGCGCTGCTAGCATGGGGACCCTGTCACCATTAACCGACTATCACACTGGTAAGCGGTGGAGATATTACTACTAGTAGATACTACAGTTGATACCAACTTGTCTAACTAGTAAACAGATTACAATTTATATGGTTATGGAAATGCTCAGCATTCTCTGCAAGATAATGGATGGAAATGCAAAAATAAAATTAAACCGAATATCATTTTGTTCGATGACTTTCTTACAATGAGAACTCGACCTATTGGCTATTAAAAACGAAGCTAGAATGATTCGTCCCCCCAACCCATCCCCTGGCCCCGACCCTGTTTCTATTCTGTGGCAGAGCTCGCCATTCCAAAACGATTCTATCAAATTCAAAACAAATAATCGATATTTCTTTCTGGTGATGTTGTAAAAAGCAAAGAAACAACGACAAGGGCACTCGCTTACGGAGTTTATCGGTGAGAGGAAGGCTACGTATATACAACTGTAGCAAAGCCAGCTGATGCTCGTGAATATTGCTACGTTCTTTGAAGATTGTCACAAAGTCACAACCAACATGGCTGGCTCTGTGCTCACCTTGAATTCAAATGTCATTCAGTTTCGAAATCTCTCTTGCTCTCTCTCTCTCTGCTAGTAGCATATCAGCTGGGCAAGACTGAAAGACTAGCTGAGTGCCGACCGGCGGTTGTCTGCTGCCGCTCCTTCCTATGGCTGCGTTTATTAGGCGACGAAGCGGGCGATGGCGTGGGACTGTCTCAGACTCTGACTTCCTAAAATCCGAGAAATCGACCATTGTTCTCGTGCTCTTTGGCATAAAGACGCCGCCGCGGATTTTTAAACCCCAAGCAATGGAGAGCATCCACAGTAATGGAGAGCATCCATTGGTCTCACTC
>OFHS01004880.1:0-12908 GCA_900245855.1 Calvadosia cruxmelitensis
TATGATAGAGGCTGGCAGTCTCTCTTCCGTGCGAGTTTAACTTAGCTTAAACAAGTGTAACCCCATTTAAACTAAGACTTGAAGTAGCTTTATGGATTGCTGATTGGTTGATCACCAGGGACTAACTATTTGATTGGTTAGATGTTGCTACTTTTGACTTTCTTTGAAAACGTGTATACACGTCAATAGCAGGACAAGGGTTAATGTGTTATTAAAATTTTTAACGTCAAACAAATATTAATTCTAGTCTATAACATAGTGTGACATTAGGTTACTGTACCAACAATCGTTCTGTAGTATCCAGCTTTATCATGCAAATACGATAAATGATTTGACGATATGCTGTCTTTGGTTGTCAGGACCTGCAATGTGTCAAAGAGAATGTTACGTTGGCATCTCAGATTGAACTGGCGGCAAGAAGTGTTGGTATCATCACCGACCGTGGAGAAAAATCTCGATAGATAATTGACAAATCTGCCATCAAACAGAACATGGAAACTGTAAAAAAGGCTTTATGAACAATTTATTGAAACTGATCAGTATGGACATTGAGCCTGTAATGTTGTCTACAAAACGAAATTGAATGTTATAGGCAAAACGTCTTGTTTTGAAGTCGTTTTGTGTTCAGAATCGAGCTAGCATGCTCTGGCTCTAATTCGTATTGTTTGTTGTTTCTTGCAATAAGCAACTAACATATATTGGTACAGCAATTCTGTTTCGGTGTCTTTACTTGTTTGCTAGACCACGGGTTTCTCTGGCCTGTTCCACTAATAAGCCGCTTTCTCAGTTGAGAATCTTTGCTTTCTCCAAAATTATTTGTTAAATTGTGTTATGCTAATACTGTTGTACTGTGTTGCTGCAGCGGCATCATTTTCTCTACCGTGCCTGGCATGTTAAGCTGTTCAATTTCTTTCTGTCCTTTGCTGCTAATCTAGACAGGTCGTCATCAATTGTGGAGCTATACGTCCTTTGACGGTGATTATGGTAACATATGGATTAATGTAGAGGCGCAATTGTTAACTTTTTTGAAATAGTTACAACAGCAACGTGGTATCTGCATCGTGATCAAATCATATGAAGATATGAAACATTTCTGTAAAAATACTTGGAAAAAGCATAGTCAATAAATTTTTCCCGTCTATGCTAAAGGCTAGTAAGAAAGAATATCTTGACATAATTACTATTATTCTAGAATAATTATACAACACATGTTGTCCAGGCACATTGTTCACTGTTGGCAGCTCAAATGCTTGTAAGCCAGGGCTGTAAAAGTTACTTTTTAAAAGTAACTAGTTACAGTTAAAGTTAGTTCATTTCGAAAATGAAAAGTTACTCTTTAAAGTTACTACTTTGTAAAAGTAACTTTCAAAAGTTACTAGTTACCTGTCAGGAAAAGTTACTAGTTACAGTTACTTTCAAAGTTACTTTCATCGATGTTAACATAAGAAAAGTAGGTATAATTTACATGTGTATTTTAAACAAATTCTAATTCACTATCTTCGGTGGGTTTTTTCATAGATACATGAATGCTTTCAAGCTTATTGTATCTTAACAGTACCCACAATTAACTAAAGTCTAGAAGTGAAAAGTAACTAATCGTAAAGAAAGGTAACTTTGAAAAGTTACAAGTTACTTTGAAAAATTGTATCTAGTTACAAAAAAGTTACTTTCACTGAAAAGTAATTAGTTACTTCAAAAAGTTCCCCAAAAAGTAACTTTTCCGGTAACTAGTTACTAAAGTAACTAGTTACTTTACAGCCCTGTTGTAAGCTCTCTGTTTTATCATTGAACAGAGATTAAAGGGATTTCTGTTTCTTGTTGAGATATTAGAAATGTGCTCAATCAAGCGATGAGTTAATCTCATGCCAGTGAATGCTACAATTTGCCTGTCATAAGCAGCCACCTTTTTCAAGAGACCACCTGAGACACTGGTTAAAACTCTTCCATTTTTTAAGGGCAGTACTGCATATAGTGCTCATCTAGATTTGATGATCAATTTTTAATTCTAATGTGTTATCTTTCCATATCAATGTATAGATGTCGTCCCCTCTCAGATTATCGCTATGGCAAACACTGAGATTATTTATCTTAACAGACACCAGAATAATGAATTTCATGTATATTTTGTGGGAAACCAATGTAAACATTACAAAAAAGACATAGAACTAAGCCTTCATTCCAATGTCATATACATGTTCAGGTGTACAACCAATGTCAACTGATGTGTCCACCTTCTAGACAGACGAGGCATCATGGTTAATTGGTTATGAACAATAGGGCTCTCTACCAACTTACACTACCACAACGACTCACATAATTACCAGTCAAAAACATGAACTTAACTGAAACCATGTACACGGAAAAACACAACAGAAAGTGTTTAGAATCTCAATTTCAAAGAACAACATTGCATTTACTCCAATAATGAAATATTTACATTACAGTTTCAGCGTAAAATCCTTACATAGCTAAGAGGGACAAGACCAATCTGTTTGGCCATCGTAAGAACTGTAAGAAGCGAACAGCAAGAAACTGATAAATAGCAACTAATTATGTTGCAGCAGGAAATAGAAAATGTGCGTCTGGCAATAGAAAAATATATCTAAGCTCTTGCTACCAGCACTGAAAATCTGAAGCAGGGATGCGTATCCCTAATACTTGTTGAGGGCCTTTGGTGACTTGCCAAATTGATTTGAACTTGGGCGGTACATCTTCTAACTGTGATGCAGAATATCTTTCTCGATAATCTCAGGTTTTCGATAAAGAAGATGCAAGAAACATGATTACGAATTGTGAGATATCTCGCCACTTGACACTAAGGAAGTATGCAACTGTGCAAAGGTCATCCAGAAACAAAACGTTCCTTTCTCGCACCCTCGCTGGCCTCTTGATCAACAAACACAACTGTCATAGCTCAGGATGTTGTGACATTCCAAGATAACCAACTAAAAGGTCACCACGCAGAAATCCTTTCTTCCATTCTTCATAGGTGCATATGTCAGTTCGCTGTAATAAATCGTGTTGCGCGACCAAGAATTGCCACGATAGTAATCCTCGTCAGATGAGGAGTAATAATCACCGTATTCATCATATTCGTCATATTCATCATCATCCTCATTTTCATGCATTGGCATGAGGCCGGTTACCGATTTGGTCGAGTCACCGCTGAAGATACCAAGTGAAACTTGACCACCAAGAACAATTAATCTATTTTGATGCTTTGCGACCGAAAACATTGATAGTGGCTGACAACCGACGTTCCTTTTGCTTGGCAGCCATTGCAGTGTTCGCAGGTCAAAGCATGAAATGGATACACCACGGACATCAGCAATGTCAGTTGGTCCCACAAGGTAAGCGAGTCCACCAATCTCAACCGCTTGTTCACAATACTGGTGCTTTGGCAACTCGGTAATTTTGTCCCAGGTGCTTGTTCGAGGACTATAGCGCTCACAAGATGTGACAAAACTGCACTTTTCTTCTCCACCAAACGAGTAAATGAATCCATTGTAAGACACAGCTGCTGCATTCTTCTTTGCGACCGAAAGATTGGCAGTGTACGTCCACACATCCCTAGAAAAATGACACAATTGTTCAAGCGAATGTTCCGGAACTAGAAACATTACTAGCTAGCAACAAATACCATCTAGTGATTAATCAGCATTTACACATAGCATCACATACTAGTATTGCAAGTTAAAAAACAACTTACAGTCAAGCCTGTCTATACATGTCACCTCTGGGACCTGAGAAAAATGACCTTTATAGACAGGTGACATTTCTGTCCAGGTTGATTTTTATCGAAAGTGTCATTTTGGGGTTATGAAGAGTGGCCTTTATACACAGGTGGCTACTCTATAGAGGAGGCTGCTAATAGAAGTTTGACAGTACTTTTGCGCCAATTTCATTCAATCGAGTGTTGTCATGAAAACGCGTTATTCGTTGACCGCGAATTTCCTAGATATATTTTCGTAGATCACATTTTAGAGTTTTTTTGTATACGTCAAAGCTGTCAAACTTTGTATTCGTCATAGGTAAATGTTTCACGCCTTCGTTTGTTGTGGAAACCGTTGAATTGAAGAGGAAGAATTTTGTAGTCTGTAACGTTTTAGGAATTTCGATTGATAGCCGCGTTTAACTTAGTTGTATTCAGTAGTTTTAGTTAGTCGGGAAGAGCTACCCAAGCGAAAGGAGCCAAGCCGAACTCATTAGAAAGCTGCACTGGAGCGCAAACCGAAGAAAAAAACAACACACGCGACAGTAACAGTCTCGGGTTACCAGCATTGCTAGAGAAACACGTAGTTGGAGAAATATCTTGTGTCTTCTAACTCGTGATTTGTTCTGGTCTGTGCGTATTTTCACGGTGAGCTCGAAGCTCAAAGAGCACAGCAGTAGACGTCAGCGTTATCGTCTACAGTACTGCTTATAAGATTCCAGATATTTGAAAGTCAAATTGAATCACAAGCTGTTGAAAAGTCAATCTTTCAAATTCAGTCAAGCAACATCTCTTATGGCACGTTTCAAAGTGAAAAGTTTGTCATCGAATCAGATTGCAATCAAAATTGTCTTGCAACTACACAAAAGCCTAATGAAAAATAACCTCTTAAATTTCATAGGTGGTTGCATACGGGGCCGTTTTATCCAGTAAGCATGGATAGCACATGATTTAAGCCCTGGCTTTACATAGGCCCTTTGAAAAACAGTTTCCAACATTCAAATCTGCAGTAATTGGATTTTTTTGAATGAAATCACCTCCAGAGTGCCATTGAATTAATACACTATTACCGCCATAATCTTCAGAACATATCAGCCTCCTTATGAGCAATGCTTTAGGCCCTCTGGACTCCTAAGATGGCCTTGGTTGCGTCAGACAGGCAACCATATTGTCCTGAATCTTCAAGGAACCACTTGAAGATCGTAATTGAAAGCAGCCGGTCCCATCATACAAGTGCACAACACTAAGGAAAATTACATTGTACAGTCAAACCTGTAGCAGTGGTCACCTGTGTATAAAGGCCACTCCACACAACCTCAAAATGACATTTTCTATAGAAATAAAACTGGACAAAAAGGCTACATATCTATTCATTTTCATCAGGTCCCAAAGGTGGCCAGTATAGACACATTTCACAGTTACATTAAATTAGACTAATTATCAGTTCACAATAGCATCAAAGCACTTCATATTACCTCTCGGGATCATATTTCTCAGTGGTATTAGTAAGCACTCCACCCGTTGTGCAACCAGAAAAGGCATACAGCCAGCCTTGGCACTCGACAAAATTGAACGAAGACCTGTTGGTATCAAGAGATCGAACTGTTGTCCATGTTTGCTTGTCACAATCAAATCTTTCCATAGATGACATGGAACGTCCAGCTTTGTTTGTTCCTGCCAAAAAGAATAACCGTAGTCATATGTAGTCAAACCTGTACTAGTGGCCACCTCTGTAAAGCAGCCACCTGTATTAGCGGCTACCTCTATAAAGCAGCCAGCTGGCCTCATGAGTTTATGAGAATTCAAACAAAGCATAGAGATTTAGGCAATTAGTTGGAAAATAATTGGCATTACAGATTAAATTACAGATTAAATGTGGTTATATGAAATCTAAGCAAAGTTAAACTCACACCATTTGTTTGGCAGCATCTGAGAGCAGCATCTGAGATAGGGAGCCTGGGCCGTAGTCTCAGAGAACTAGAGTTTGTACGTCAGAAGAGATGCGCGCATATCTAAAGCAAGTTCCGCATGGCACTCCCATTCCAGCTTCGGCCTGACTCCTGCTAGTCATTGCTATTCACTCCCTATACCATTAGCCACTAGCCACTCGTTTTGCTTGTCAATCTACCAATCGTTATGCCTACAGCCACTAGGGATGTTGTTCGACAGTTTAAAAATGATTTGAATAATCGAAGGTCATTGGTTCAATTCGATTTGAATATCCTTTGTTTAACTCGTACATGTAGCAATAAAAAAGACAATAGAAAATGCCTCGCTGCTTGTGCAACAATAACTATCTTGCCGATGTCGTAAACATACAAACAAATGAAACTAGCGTCATTTTGGGGGCAAGAACGACAGGCCCCGTATGGAAAACTCGTAAATCGTACGCCGGATTTTGCGCCAAACTTGAAAACACTTGTACGCCAAAAATGTTTGGATTTCTTATCGTCCCAACCAAGGCCTCAACTCAATAAGGAAAAGTACGCCAACTACTCAAATTTACAAATTTTAGGAGGACGTACGCCAAATTTGTTTTGGCGTAGGCTGACTCCACGCCGGATTAATCCGGCGTAACATACATGTTTTCCATCAGGGCGACAGGCAATGGCTGAGAAGAATCAGTTTGTCTGCTAGGCGCCTGCCAAAAGTCGAATTCTCTTAGCGCAAAGAATATGTCAAGCAGTACTAAGCAGTCGCTCAGATGCTACAGAGGACGACTGGATGGCAAATAATTTAATAACCAAACAGGCCAACAGAAATTAGACAAAACCAACTTGTGTCCAAAGCCTGAGTTCACAAGATTCTTCAAGGCACAAACAAACATCCAGATCTTCAGTGTAGCAGTGCCACAAAATTTTGAAAGCAAGGCAAAGCGACGAATGAGATGGTGCGGAACTGTGAATGTGCAAAGTGATTCAATGATTTATTGAAGATAGCACGTTTTCGTGAAGCCGTCTATTGTTGCGAGACAAAAGAAATCTTACACCAACACACGCTTTGCAAACAAGTTCAAACTGCGAAGGTGATCAACGCCATGACCGACGTTACGATTCCACAAACATTACTTTTGTTACACCACGGACCCATGCAACGCGCATTTGTGATCTACAGCCCGTAGAAAGAATCAACCGAAAAACAGAATTTCCCTTTGTTAATATATTCGAATAGTACCAAAACACTTTTCAAATCGGGAAATTGAGCACTGATTCGAATATATTTGAATATTTATTATTTGAGCAGCATCCCTAACAGACACAACATCTTGTTACGAGAGAATTTTTCCAGATGCAACAGCCATAGTGCCATATTGTATTTTGTCATGCAATTTGCTTACGGTGCGATGTTCAACCTTCAATCAGTATTGTGTTTGTTGTCTGGTTTTGTTTAAAACAAGTTACAGCATAACCATTGGTTCAACCGATTAATCAACTGATAATAAAGCAGGAATTGGCAACAATTAGTCTGTAAAAATAATCTGCAAATTTTCTGATCGGTATACAGTAAAACCTGTATTAACGGTCACATCTGTAGAGCAGCCACCTGTGTATAAAGGCCACTCTTCATAACCCACAAATGACACTAATATAGAAATCAACCTGGACAGAAAGGCCACCTGTCTATAGAGGTCATTTTTCTCAGGTCCCTGAGGTGACCGTTATAGACAGGTTTCACTGTACATTGATCAGGCTTTCTTTCATCATTGATACATAGTTTGTACATACCTCCACAAATATAGATTTTGCTTTGGTATGTGCAAGCGGCAGCTTTACTTCTTTTCTTTTTCATTGGAGCACATTCAATCCATTGTCTTTTATCACCGTCATATCTTTCAACCGTGTCAAGGAATTCATCACCGTCACTCCCACCCATGGCAAACATCCTGGTTTCTTTGAGAAGAGCACGCGATTCAATGCCACCAAAGAAAGAGTAGCAATTGACTTTAGGGTTTTTCTTTATCGCGTGTATGCTAGCCTTGATCTTGCGATTTCCTTTCACACACGACGAAAACTCAATGCAGTCAGCTGTGAAACAAGGAGATCGAAGAAGATATAAATAATACAAAACTTGCAAAAATACAGTCAAACCTATATTAGCGACCACTCCTGTAGAGCAGCCACCTGTGTATAAAGACCACTTAAATTCATAACCCTAAAATGACACTTTCTACAGAAATCAACCTGTCCAGAAAGGCCACCTATCTATAAAGGTCATTTTCTTCAGTCCCCAAAGGTGATAAATTTTATAGACAGGTTTCACTGTAGTCATAATGACATTGTCCCAGGTCGAATTACAGGAAATGGGGCAGTCGGCTCAGGTGACCCAGAGCATCCTTCTTAGGGTGTCTGGGGGTGTATCCTATTGGGGGATTTTTATTTATATTAGAAAAATATGTATTGCACTTAACTATAATACTGACCCTTGTCTTTGACCCTAAGAATAAATCACTCTCCAGGACAAATAGCTTTTGGTTATAAATATCTCTGACATTGCCGGACAAATATCCGCATCAAATTTTATAAGTATTGAGCCTGAGTAAGAAGTTCTGTGTGGAAATGGAAGCTGAGAGCACCTCACAACATTGCGCAGCCAAATGGGCACTGGAGCAACTGTACCTGACTGGAGAACCTGTAAATTGTACGTCGAATTTTGCGCCAGAATCTATTATCAAAGTACACCAAAATCTAGTTTTTGTAGTGACCAAAATCTAGTATTTCTAAATACTTACTTAGCTCCTTGGAAGAAAGCTGCCCAATCTTCACATGTTTAAAGAGATCTTCAAAATGCGTTTTTCTTTCAACCCAGTCATGTTTACACCAGGAGACGATCGCATTGAAGACATCGATCTCTGATAAGATTCCCAGTGCATTGCCTTTAATGACACTCTCGAAATCTTGGAACTCAATGTCTAAAAGTACTCCACGAACAGATAGCTTGCGCAAATTTTTGCCCATGAAGGTAATTGTAGAATTCTTGAGGGCAGGGATGTGGTGCATTTTGCTTATTTGATATCTCTCCATGCAGTTGGCTTCTGTGTGTGTTCTAGCCAACGATTGACAACATCCTTCTTGTATTGCAGGAATCTGCATCATTCCAGCAGTGCACGCCAGTTGCATCACTTTCTCTTCGTCAATTGAGAATTTGGAATAATAACAATAATCAATGATTGCTTTCATGACACCAGGGTCAATATCATGCATCACAATCGTACCTTCAGTGGCTTCTCTGAGCTCACCACAAAACATACACTCAAAATAAGGACTGATTGCACTCAATATAAGCTTGTGTGCTGAGAATTCTCTAGAACCAGCTTTGAGGACAACATCGCAGGCAACACGCCTCTCCAAAAGTGATTGGAGGCCTTTGACGATGGGCGATGCAGAATAATGTGGTGCACTCCATGTGTACAATTTGGGAGCCTTTTTGTCTGCCGTTGTGTTACTACCTCTTAACTCCATCTCCTAATCTAAATTCAGAGCATGTGACTAGCGCGTGAGTCCGAGGGAAAGACACACGAATAAAACGACAAGTTAAGGTAGAAAATTCTCTCCAACTTGGACAGGCAATTCCCCTGCTGGCTTCGCCGCAGGCAACAAGAAACAAGTAAGAGCAACACAAAGTGACCAAAACACAGCCAGAGCCAAAACGCGGCTTGCAATATGGCGGGAACATCTCACAGAAAGAGGCTATTACAATATGGTACCGCTTGTAATGATGTGAGTGACTGAGTCTGATCTGATGAGTGATGACTGCTGTCATTGTCTGATGACTGATTGACACTTTGACAGTGATGTAGAGTTATTGTCGATCGAGATTGTCGGATTTGTGACCATCAGATAGGCTCAAACCTGATTCAATCTACCTTGTTGGACGCCGGAAAAGACACAAAACGCAACGTATTCCTATCCTCCATCCGCTTCATATTCTCTTCAGCTATGGCAATCTGAATATTGGAAAATTTCTATTAGATATTCACATTATTACAATACTGTGTCTGTTGGATGATGGATCTGGAGGACGATGAAGATTCTTTAGCGCTGGATGAAGATGCCCCCAAGAAATTCTATTGGGATGGGAATGATGAGGGCCAGATGGTTTCAGGAATGCAGTCCCTTTTTGAACGGGGTGTTAGCTGCGATGTTGTCCTCAAAGCTGGTCCAAGAAAATTCCCTGCACACAGACTGGTTTTAAGTGCATGCAGCCCTTATTTTGAGCGCATGTTTTGCGGAGAGCTAAGAGAAGCAACGCAAGACACAATTGTGATGCATGAAATTGACCCTGATATCTTGAAAGCAATTATTGATTATTGTTACTATAACAGATTCTCCATTGATAAAGCTAAGGTCATCGATTTGGCTTGCACAGCAGAAATGCTGCAATTTTTGGAATTAGCAAGTGAGTGCTGCGATTCAATGCTAATAACAAATTCATTTACAGAAGCAAACTATATGCAGCGTTTCGCTTTGGCTCAGACTCATAACTTGGAAGAAATGAAAGCAGGAGCTTTATCATTCATGGCCGAGAACTTTAAAAATCTCTCTCATCAAGGTGAATTTTTGGAGTTGGAGTTTAAGGATTTTGAGCAAGTCTTGGACCGTAAATCCCTTGGGGTCTGGTCTGAGTTGGATGTTTTCAAGGCAGTTGTTGCCTGGTGCCAGCACAACAAAATTGAAAGAGAGAAACATTTTAAAGACCTTATCAACCATGTCTGGCTTACTTGCATATCAGAGAAGGAGCTTAGTAAGTATTTTTGGCAGGTCATGTTCACATAGCGTTACCAGCTCACAGAGGAAATATACAGAAATTTTCAAAATTGAGTAGAAATTTCTAACACAATCTACTAAATCTTGTAATTCCGGGAAATAGGGGGAGCCTGGCAACCTTATGTTCACGTCACATTTGCACATGTAGTCCCCAACCCAAAAGATAATTTATAAAATGCGATACGCACTTTATGTGTTCATTTTGTCTAATGCCCTGAGAGTGGTGGAACCATAAGATGACAATGGGTATAGGGCTGGAAATTTCCGGGAAATTAATCAACCGGGATCCCGAAGTCGAAAACCGGGACTCGTTCGAGTCCCGTTTTTTGTTTGCATTGTTTTGGCTTTATTCTGTACTCTACCCCGATATCAATGCTTGGATTTCAACAGAAACGTCTCCAGGAAGCAATCTTGCAATAAGCAACAATGATGAATAAAACAGCGCTGGTGCTGCAGGTGAACAAGCACGGGAATTTTAATTTCATTCAAACAATGGCACGATAAAACCAGCTGGTGAAGCCGCTACTTGTCGCTTTACTTGCTAAATAACTTTCATTCAGTGCATTTACACATGAAACTAAACTTCCTTCTGAAGTCAGCAAGTCATTGTTGTTGGTTTTAGAATTCCGCCAGTGTAATCTCCATTTCGTTTGAACGCATTTCCAAACAGCGATCGAGCTTGCTTTGATTTCAAAATCATTGCAGTTTTGCTTCTGTTTCGAGTCAGTTCCACGAATCATCGCCACACCATCAAGACAATTCCCTTTCAGTTGCTTTTGTTGGTCGAATGAAAACTGTCCACAGCGAATCTACGACTTTTGTCAGTCGCGTGTCTTCGAAAACGCTCGAGCTGCAAGCTCTTCGCACACAAGTGTGACTTGACAGCAAACAACACGCCGGCTTTGCAGAACAATGGATTCCGCCATGCATGAGTGATCGCAACCGCACGTGTTGAAAATGGCGGCCGCAGCATCGCTTTCAGTCGTTCACCATCTGACCGAAGAATAATATTGTTAGTATTCTGTTGATGATGGGAAAACAGCAGAAAACTCGAATACGTAAATTGTAAAGCCAAGTCAGCCAGTTGACCATTGATCATTTTGAAGATTTTCTGCCCAAAACGGGAAAAATTCCGGAAATTGATTCCCGAAATTATTTTGAGTCCCGGTTTCCTGGGACTCAATTTCCAGCCCTAAGTGGATGTCATGCGCCAGTCAGATTGTTGGTCTATGATGCCATTCCCTGTTTTCTGCCAGATGAAGCTGAATATGGATTGGTCGGGGGCTTGGGAAACACTACATACTAGCTGGTCCACGCTGCTAACGCAGCTGCGTCCAGCGTTGTTGCTTCGTATTTAGGTGGAGGTTAATTGGTCCAATACAAATCACAGTTTTTCAATTTAGCCCATGAAGCAGTATCTCCTACCTGAACATAGTCAAATCAACTTTAGGAACATTATAAATACCTGGTCCCACCTGCTACACCGATCCAGACAGCGTCGAATGCTGTGCATTGTTTCTCAGCTCAGCTATGGCTCCCAAGAGACTGAAATCGATCCTTTCGAACCATTCGAGTGCAATGATTTGCAAAAGCAAACAAGGCAAATTCAAGGTGCCCATTCCACAGCAATAATTTCAACAAACTTCGTTTCAAGGTGACCTTTTCAAAAACGATTCCGTTAGATTCCACGCCAATTTGCATTGTTTAACTTTGACCTGGTTTGAGTGTTCGGGCTGTGCGATGTGTTTCAAAACCTTGCACAACCAGAGCTGTGTTGTTTTCCAGATGTCGGAAAATCCGTAGTTGCTAATCAGTGGCAGGTGCTGGGTTTTGAACATACATACAAACAAACAGACAGACATTTGTGAAATATAGATATAGATGTTGCAATTGTTCTTCAAAGTCAAGTTTTGGAATGCTCCGGACAAGAAAGAACAGCGCGCAAGTGATTTGATAATGAGAAGTAGATTGAATGAAATGTGCATTTTATTTGCCTCTTTAATCATTGACAATTATAGATGCGGCAGATTGAAGCCCGCACAGATGTTGAGCTGGGGTTAAACTCAATCCACATAGTCAAACAATCAAACCGAAAGATATAATTGATATATACTGCCCAACTGGCCACACACACAGACTGCCGTATTACAAGGTGGCGCATGCTATTTATATGGCATTCAAAAGAGGCTGTTCCAAACGAGGCTAAATGACTTGAATACAACACTCGCTCCTTTTTCAAAGTTAAAAACAAAGAAGCACATATATATTAACTAAAATTTACTAAAATAAAAAAGGTTAGAAGTAAAGAAATAAAGTTAAATTAATGAAGTTAAATCAATGTGTCGCAGCATCAGATGGATCGAATCTGACGGGAACCTTGACTGTTCGCCCAGACCTGGTAGTCGTCGTATTCGGCCTTGGTCGACTTACCG
>OFHS01004881.1:0-12907 GCA_900245855.1 Calvadosia cruxmelitensis
AACACAGCGATCCGGGTCGAAAACTGGCCCGGATCGCTAGCGATCCGGTCCAGTGTGAATGGGGCCTTAAAACTGTAAGTAGTCAAACCTATTAGGAATAAGCAAACAACCAACCTCTTTCTCAGAATCTAGCTCACCGTGATTGGTAAGCCTCGTTCTTTCAGCCTCGTAGCGGTGCACCTATAGGCAGAATATGAAATTGACATCTATCTGATTGATTTAGTTGCGCTAGAATCAGGAAACATGGAGCAGGTCCTACATGCTGTCGGTGGATGTAACAGATTTCAGATCACTTTGTTGATCATTTTTACGATTTTAATGCAACCCCTTGTCGAGCCATTACTTCTTACATATTTCACGGCTTCAAACCCACCATGGACATGCGTTGCAAATAGTACAATCTGTACATTACCAGATGTTCATGGAGTGGGCTACCCACAATACCGAGCGAGATGCAACATGCCACGGCGGGAATGGAAATATACAAAACCAAAGGACTTCTCAATCGTCACTCAGGTAAAATACGATTTATTCTGCCATCATTGCATTCGAATTCTACTTTAGCTATGATGTTTTGCTAAATCTTTGATATTTTTGAAACTAGTTTTAAATTTCAAAACTGCAGCTTCAAATAAAGCTCAAAATTACCACTTTGTCATCAATTATTTCCTTCAAACTAAACACTGACATTAAAATACCTGAACCTACACAGATCTCGTCCAATTCAGGAACACGGATTTGTTTTCGTTGAGCTCTTTTCATTCCATAACTCTTCTGTGGAATCTGCGCTCCATCCAATATCTACTTATTGACATTCTCGTGTTCCTGCCTCCGCTCTTGTCTTTTGTCTGCTCCGCCAGTGGCGGTTTCTCATGGCGACGCGAGCTAACAGCTTCACATACCACATCTTTCCCGCGGACGAGAATCACACAGAATGTTCGCACCGCCACCGCGGAAAATTGACAATTCTGAGACCAACACAACATCGAAGCCTATTCCTACTGCTTGTCGAGATATGTAATCTTTTTCAGTCACGTGGTTTTGAAGTGAAACTGACAACTTTGACAGCCAAGAACAATGATTAAAATTGACAATCATGCTGCAGAATACTTTTGAATATGTTTCGAACAAATTGCGGTTATATCGAAACCACATAAGCCAGTGCTACACTTCGGCTGTATTTACAGCTGTTGAGGTTTTATATTTAGCTGCTTTTAGCTGCGGGGAAACACAGCGAACAGGCAGGCGGTGACATTTATATAACTAGAGGTATACTTTTGTAGCTCAAGAAATTTTAGGCATATCTTTTGAAACGTTTGAGTAAATTAGAATTGAAAATGGCAAACACCCATCAAATTTCCATGGAGGTGCCTCCACCTTGACGGATTTTGGCATATCTGTCAAAGTTTTCAATGCGATGGTGCTCTAACGGTACTATGAGATTAGTTAGACAATCACACTTACTTAGTTAAACTTGTCAAGAGATATGCAATAAGCTCTTCATCTGTATTCTGATGTATTTGGATGTTTCAGTTTGCATTGTTAATCGGTTCTGATATTTTAGACATTGAGCTAAGCACCGGAACAAACTGTCGGTCTGTCACATGGGATGTTTTTGAACTACAGCAAGCATTTGAGCTCTTATTCCGCTTGCTATCGCTCCAAGCGCAGTCCTAATTGAGTTGCAAGAAACCGTCAATGTTTTTATACAAATACATTTCCTGGTGTCATGAAACTTAGTAGATGCGAACTATAGCTTAAGTTTCAATATACGGATTCACATGTTGAAATGTTTTCTCGTTTCTCTTTAGCCGTTTAGAATTTTACAAACACATTTATGAAACAAACAGGTTCACTTCTTGAAATTAAACTGCCAGAGAGTTATGGTTGGAAACTAAATGAACCAAATCTTCTCTCGCCTGGCGAGTTTTCTCTTATTAGTTACCTAACTACCTCACCCGACAGACTAACGCTTTTGATGGGAAGAATTACTTGATAAACTTTGAGGAATGTAAATTTTTGATATAAACTATCGAATGATGCATCTCAGATGGTTACCGTATGCACAGCAGGCCGACAGCCATAAAAGCCAAATGAGAAAGCTAAAAACATTCAATGTCAACTTCTTGCTTTTTACTTCTTCCAAAATCCCCTACTTTTGGATCATGCAATTGAAAAGTGGCAGTCGTGTACAGTGGGTAAGAGAGCTCGTGAGTTTATCTGCCAAAGGCTGGATTACTAAACAAATTTATTAGAAAAGATTCTATAATTTCATCGCTTTCCGTTGATCAATTTAGTTCGACTTGAGCTGTGATCGAGAGCCACTCATCTATATCGCCACGTCTGTTCTTTTCATTGGATGGTCGATATCATCGGTGGCCTGGGGCTGGTTAGCTGACAGGTGCGTTCCATTGTGCCCAGGTTCCTTACTCATTCTATTCATGACAGAAATCGATGCACTATAATTATTATGCTTTCTAGTCAGCGATGTTATACTTCTGGTTACCTGTTAGCACTGATCGAGCTAAAGGCATCTTCACACCACTAATGCAATTTACTGCATGCAATACAATCTATAAATACCTGATTGGCCGTACTTATTGGCGCTACTCTCATTGTAATCCATCCAATTAGGTGCTAGCACAGTACTGAACAGGTGTAAATTAATTACATACAGCTTCGTCATGATGCTTAATGATGGTATAAGATCAACATTGCATGCAATACATTGCACCGTATGAGACCTCCGTAAGGCAGCTTCACACTATGCAATTTGCTGCATGTAATCACTAATGTAATCTATAAATAGCTCATAGGCTCTACTTAATAAACCTACTCTCAATGGAAACCATCGAAGGGCTAGCACAATAGTTAACATGTGTAAATTAATCACATAAAGCTACATCATGATGTTTAACGATAGCATAAGATCAGCATAGCATCATGCAAGACTTTCTTGAAAGGACAACAGATTTCCTATGTTTGCAACCTATTAGGAAATATAATTGAGTTGAAAACTGAAAAAGTAATTCAATTTTGCCGGCGAACATAACTTGTAAAATCTACTAGATATATGTAGATATAGATAGTAGATGCATTGAAAAAAAATTAGCTATTTACAGTTACAAGTTACTTTTTACAAAAAGTAAATAGTTATTTGTAAAGTTTCAGGAAAAAGTAGCTTTTCAAAGCTATACGTCCCATCTCGCTGAGAAGTGATCCCGAAGGGGTACCAATAAGTACACATACAACACGGAGAATACATACAAGTTGCAAAAATAATTATCTTTCTCGTATTTTTATTTTTATTTCACTGTATACATAGTCTGGATTTTCTTTCATGTGGTAATAAAATAGTACTTTCTTTGTTTTAGATTTGGACGCAAAAGCGTTCTATTTCCTTCTTTCATTTTGGTCATCTTATCAACGTTCATCGGAAGCTTATCAGCCAACATTTCCATGTATATCGCCTTCCGTTTTCTATCTGGCCTGTTTATCCCTGGTGCTTTTACACAGATTTATCTTGTTCTCTTGGAATTGGTCGTAGAAAAGAAGCGGCCATTTATGTCATTCGCTCTATCCATCACTTTCACTGTTGCTTTAGCGTTGCTTGGTTTCAAAGCGTACTTCATCAGAGAATGGAAGAACTTGGGAATGGCTTGTTCGGTTCACAATTTAATATTTGCTGTTTTGTTTTATCGGTGAGTTGGACACAAAATTGTCAATGTTCAGTTTCAATTCCAGCGTGTGTTGTTTACCAATCCGCCATGCGCAGTCCCGATGCATTTCGGTATAAAACTGAGTTGACCTCTGCCAAAGGTGAAATTGCCAGGAAAATGCTTTGTTCGTAACGCAATCAACCGTACTCTTATCAATGATGGTCAATTTCAATTATTGTTCTTGGCTGTCAAAATGATCGATTTCAGCTCAAATTCACGTGGCTAAAACATTTGTATCTACAATGCATTGGGACTGCGTTTCGTCTACTTTTAGATTCAAAATGATGTGAATGTTGTAGCAATTGATTTTGATAGCTGTAAGATTAGGTCTGCTTTGACTGTAATATTTATTTTTGAAATTATGAAATATATCAAGGTTAAGCTTTTTATCTGTTAGTTGCAAGTAAAACGTATTTTTCAGTTAAAGTATTTTGTATTGGATAGTTATTAGTTATGCTGATTGTAAAGAGTTATGTAGTAGCTGACGCGCGGTCAGTGTGAACTTGATGTCGTCATTGTGTAGTCACGTGATAGTAAGAATATGTAGCTGTGTCATCCTGTAATCATTCTCTTTGCCGTCTGTACTTCGTCGTGATAACAGCTCTGTCTGTCGTGTTATCTACGCTGTGTCTCACGACATAGAGCTCTGGCACCAACGGCCATGTGTACTCCTTGGAACTCTGCCATCTCTCCCTGTCGTGGGACCAGCAACTTCTCTATCAAATGTATATTATGTGGAATGCGAAAGCGTTCATCTTCGTCTTTTCGTCTTCAACAAATGATGACCCCGACCACACGAATGCACTACCACCAGAGCAGCATTACTTCGTCTTCCAGCATGCATGTCCCGGAAACTTCTACCGCCACAACACGATGCCGTTGATCGTCCTGGTCACAAATATTTTTTTCATTTCCTTGATTACCAATAGTTTATTCTAATTCAATATTCTTATAACTGAAGAATACATTTTACGTTTAAATATTAAATAAAACCTGGACCTTGATAAAATCCAAAATTCAAATAAGTAATACAATGAACAAATAGAAGATCATATATTTAAAACTCAATGTAATTACAAGGTATCATATGCGTGAATTATTTACATGTCTAATGTCTATTGTAATTTACATAATTATTAAAACGGTGCCTACACCTAAAACTATGATTAAAACAATTAATACAATAAGTAATACAATTAAAATAGTCTTATTCTTACGACTATCAAAATTAATGGTCATAATATTTTCGACGTACTGAAAATAGTTAATAACTCCAGGCATGTGAGATTGTGAGTAAGTTCAAATTCAAATCTGAAACGACTATCGTAAGCTGATTTTTGATGTGGGTTGTTTCTAGTATATATCTTCAATGTATTTTGCTCTCATAGGTTTGTTCCTGAGTCGTTTCGTTGGCTTCGTCTCCGTAAACGCCACGATGAGAGTATTGCAGTCTTAAAGAGAGTAGCCGAATTCAACAAGAAGAGTTTTAACGCGAATAATTTCAAAGTGATATATGAAAATGTCGACGAGGCTTCAGGAACCACAGTTCAATGGAGAAAGATGATATGGCCTTTGATACCATTAAGAAATACGCTCATTCAAGTTAATGGATGGTAAGAGCTATCAGTGATCGTATAATACGCTACATACAGCTTATGTAGTTATTCAGATTACATGAAAAGGAGTTTCCAGTATATGAAATAAAGACAGTTTACAGTTTATGGGTACGAGGCTACTATATAATAAACTATCAATGTGATTACTGCTATGACTAACATGACCCATTGACCCTATATTACGTACATAATATATAGTGCGTATATATTACGTATACATTACATAAACATTATCTCATGAAGTCTAAGAGCATTGTGCGTGAACAAGTGTCCTCGTCAGAAAATACGCAGCAGATTCGATCCAACTGATCTGGTTTATCTGTATAGATTTAAATATATACAAATGCAAGTTAATAATGTCTAAATACATGTCTAATATTGTAAATATAGTAGACAGGTAAACATATTAGACAATGAATGTTCAATTAGGTAAATAGTTTATTTTGAACTTTGAATACACAGGTTTATAAGGGTTAACTTTTAATCTGTTATTATGCAAGTTTAGTTATAGCTCAGTATGATGAGATGTTATGAGATGAATAAAGATTGGAATATTGTAAAAATTTAAAATGTCTAAATATTAATTACAAAAGTATGACGTGAAGATATAAAACGAATTCATGATTTACCTTCGGTGAAGCTTGCAGCACCGTGCATATAACAAATGTCTTCTTCGTTTCACGGTGTAAGATTGCTCCTCGCTCCGGGGAGACTTAAAACGACTGATTGACAATGTAGCGCTCGGTGGTCACACAGGGACGAGACAAGAGTCTACATAAAGTTGATGTATTTGTGCTACGCTCTGATCCGTAGACAAGGAGATATGGCAAAGGGATTCATATGTCCGTGATAGCCATAGTTCTATGCATAGGGCTAGGCGAGGCAGCGAATACGACGAGAGAGAGAGAGAGAGAGTTACGAGTGACAGCAGTTATATGCCATTTACAACCACAGGGAGACTAGACTAGAACAGGAAGAGATTAACGATGACGTAAGGCCACTACAGCAATATCAAAATCAAAGTGTATTCTCATACATATCTGAATGTGACGTCATTCGGCAATTGCAAGAAACAAGAAACAACTTAAAGCCAATCTAAATTGCCTCGAATTGGACAGGGTATTGCCCTGAACATATTACATGACAGTGTGACATTCTATCTTATTTTAGTTAAAGTATGGCAAGTTGTATTTTAGTAGCGGTTCTTTAGCGTGATACTTTTTTATCATTGTAGCATAGCCTTTTACTGTATGTATCCCTATTTTAAATCATTGTAACTCTACTGTAATACACCCCTAATTTAGAACTTTCTTTATGGCACCAACCTCGTCATTCTGTAAAACATGCCCTTGTTAAATACGAGTTGAAACAAATAAATTGATTGATTGATTGATGCGTAATATAGCGTCAATAAATACAATTTATTCCACATATAACTGATTTCTATAGTTGATCTTTTCTTGCCAATTGATTAAATAAGTTTGTTTTTCTATAGGTTTACCTGTGGCGTGGTGTACTATGGGATATCATTGGCGGCTGCAGACCTTGGTGGAAGCATGTACCGTAACTACATTCTCAACAGTCTCGCAGGAATCCCAGCGGCATTCTTGATGCTTCTGCTTACAAGAAAGTATGCCACAGTATATAAAACAATATAGCTTTTTATATATTCATTTTAACGCCACATTTTGGCTCTCACAAGCAACAGGATGCTAGGATGGTATAGAATTACTAGATCTTATACTTGGAATACGTAAAGGTACGGTCGACTTCATTAATTTGACCAGCACCATAAAATTGGATCAGCCGCTTTATCGTACTAAACATGTCATTACGGAACCATTTCACTACAACATTTGACATCCGAATAATCCGCAATGTGCAGTCCCAGTGCATGTCGGTATATAGTTGAGTTGACCTCTGCCAAAGGTGAAGACGCCAGGAAAATGCTTTGTTTCAAATGCAATCAGCCGTAATCTTCTCTATGATGGGCAATTTCAATCATTGTTCTTAGCTGTCATAATTGTCGATTTCAACTCAAAATCACGTGCCAGAAAACACTTGCATTCCGAAATGCAATAGGACTGCGCTTGGTCCATTGATCCAATATTCTCTTGTTGTGGTTCAATTAACATGGAGTTGGCTGGATTAATTTTTGTAGTCAAAGTAAATATGTTTCGATAACCAAAAGAAAAAATCATATATCCAACTAGGTTCTTTTTGATGAATGGAAAACATTTTGGTCAGTTTTCAGCTTCATAGATTAAATTTGAGATTTGAGAAGATAAATTAAAGCACTCAATTTGTTTTCTTCTTCGATAACGTGATAATGATGATGATGATAACGAGCTACTTTCGTAGGCAATTAGCAGTATATTCCATCCCTTTTTAATCCATAGCGATATGAATAAAATCGTTTTCCACCGTACACTTCTAGACTATATTTTGTAGGCTGCTGTCTATCAGAAGTGGTAAAAGCTTCGAGCTAGAAAACAACATTGGCATGGTACAATAACAATTTACGAACTAGACATAGAAATTTAAATATGGCTTGCAGCGCCGACGATTATTTTTTAAAGATATCTGAGAATAACTATATTCCATGAAATGAGAAGTTTAGTTCCTAAAGCAGGACTATATTATTGCAGAATGATAATGATTCTGTAATTGTCATTTGTTTATTATTAATTTGCATAATTATTTATTATAATTCCGTTTTGATTCGTTTAGATATGGACGCAAAATGTGCTGCTGTTCCACAATGCTGATGACGTCATTTCTATTCATTACGATTGGAATTACACCAGAGATCAAAGGTCAGATATGGTTACTCCGATGAATTCTGAATAATTTGTTTCAGATATTTACGCACTTGAATTCTTTTTTAATTCTGAAACCTAATATGCCGTTGGCTCTCCCATTAACGCTCGGGAATCTGTATGGCTGCATGGTTAGGATATAGTTTATCAAACCCAACCCAAACATGCGAAGTTCGCTCCTTTTCACAGTCTCACATCTCACGCCGAATCGTTGATCCTTGAATTGATGATTATTGTTTATCGATGCTGTTCGAACCAAGATTATGATGTTACTTTGTGTGTTTGTTTTCTTGTTTGTTCGTTCGTTCGTTCGTTTGTTTGTTTGTTTGTTTGTTTGTTTGTTTGTTTGTTTGTTTGTTTGTTTGTTTGTTTGTTTGTTTGTTTGTTTGTTTGTTTGTTCGTTCGTTCGTTTGTTCGTTCGTTCGTTTGTTTGTTTTATTGTTTTTTTTGTTTTTTTTGTATGTTTGTTTGTTTGTTTGATTGTTCGTTTGCTTGCTTGATTTTTTGTTTTCTTTTACTACCAATACACCTCAATACAGGTGTGTGGTAAGTATACTAGCTGTTTTACAATCACGTCACAGCATGTTTTTACATGCATTTTTTACGCTCATGTATCGGTTTTACGCACTTCAAAACAATGGTTCCTATGATAAGAGTGCAATTTCCCATTCCAGAGAATATATTCTCAAATGATCAAATACAAGAATACTTACTGTATCTATGCTAAAAGCCACAATTTCCAAAATCTGCATATTACTAATCGATTTTTCTTCATCAGATGAAGTCTTGTTTTAAAACGTTGATACTTGAGACAAGCCAGTTTTATTATTGTCCAGAGCATACCTTTTCAACAGAAGTTCGTTTTTTACTAAACTGTTCATGTTTTTACAATATTTAAGTATGATAATTCACGGAACACATCCATCATATGAAACGACAGAACATGAAATAATTGGTAACCTCTTTTTAATTAATGTACAACCTCGTTTCTTATTTCCCTGTAAATTAATGTTTTCTCCAATATTATATTCATTCCTGAATGACGTCTCTCGACCGAAGAAACAGTTGCTCTTTCTCTCCGTTGTGACTGGATTACTCTTCTTGTTCTACATAAAATTCAGATCTACTGTACGTAGATCACATACACACACTGATCAGATCGTAACATGGCGCAGTACATAGGATCATAACGCAAGGGAGGGGTTTCACAACAATAATTATTGTCCAAGCGCAGTCCAATCCGCCATGCGCAGTCCCACTGCATTTCGGTATACAGGTGAATTGACCTCTGCCAAAGGTGAAGACGCCATTAATTGTTTTATTTGAAACGCAATCAACCATCCTCTTGTCAATAATGATCAATTTCAAGGATTGTTCTTGGCCGTCAAAGTTGTCGATTTCAACTCAACCTCAAGTGCCAGAAAACATTTGCATCCCGAAATGCAATTGGACTGCGCATCGTCAATTGTCTCTCGGTATTCAATGAAGTTGACCTCTGCCACGGGGGAAGACGTCAGGAAGTTATCTGGTGCGCATTCATCCGTACTATTATCCTATGATGGTCCATTTCAAGTATTGTTCTAAGCTTCCAACAATCGTTTACTCTACATAATTAGGAAAAAGACTGAGCTTTTCATGTCCCCCGGGTATTTGCGCAATGGACCAAACGCAGTCCCAGTGCATGACGGGATACAGATGCTTTAGGCACGTGGTATTGAGTTGAAATCGACCATTTTGACAGCCAAGAACAATGATTGAAATTGACCATCATTGATCAGAGTACGGAAGATTGCATTGCAAACAAAGCATTTTCCTGGTGCTTAACTAGTGACAGAGGTCAACTCACTTATATACCGACATGCAGTGGGACTGCGCATGGCGGATTCACTCTTATTATGGCAAGAGAAATGTATCTGTATAGTGGCCATTCAGACACCTTCCGTTCTCCTTTTGTTACTTGCAATTTCCCCCCGAGATGTGAGTAAACTGGTTGCCTTCTTTCCCCTCTTTCCCCATGAGCCAAAAGTTTCGACATCAATTGGTACGAAACAGTACTCTTTCAGGTCCTCGCACTTGTGAAATTTTTTTTCCAACGACACTACATATTTTAGATTTTATTTTACCAGATTTTCAATTTCAAGTACTGTTGTTAGCTGTCAAAGTTTTCGATTTCAGTTCAAAACCACGT
This sequence comes from Calvadosia cruxmelitensis, assembly GCA_900245855.1. Classification (NCBI taxonomy): domain Eukaryota; kingdom Metazoa; phylum Cnidaria; class Staurozoa; order Stauromedusae; family Kishinouyeidae; genus Calvadosia; species Calvadosia cruxmelitensis. Next base: position 10,343 of record OFHS01004881.1, read on the forward strand.
GGTTGAAAAAACACGTGTATCCCGAAATGCATTGGGTCTGGGCATGGAGAATCGAAATCTAAAGAAGTTTTGAAAACCATTACGTAACTTATTGCCTGATCAAAAATCTGCTCCTTAACAAAGCTAAACAGCTTTCATTTTTTAATCAAAATCCAATTTAAAATCTGAAATGCGGTTTTCCTTGTCTCGTTTCAGTGAGGTATTGTTAAATGCAGTAAATAGCATTAGAGAGTATTCTGACAATAAATGAAAAGGATTTTGTGTTACGTCACGCTTTATTCCTTGGAAACAGAACCATCTGTCTAATTTGATAACGTGTGGGTGAAAAGGCACCTTTCAATATTACTGCTGGGCACCCGAAAACAAAAATTTCATTTTAATTTTGAAGACTAGGACGAAGTCGATCTGTGTTGATTTCAAAACGTTTCATTTACAAACATTTTGGTTGGTTTTCAAATATTGTACTCGTAAGTGGCAATTTTTATTTATTTGTTTCTGAAGCTCAATTTTTCACGGCAATGGATAACGCTTCTTCCCTGAGTTCGAATGGTTACGAAAAAGAATGCCAAACTGTTCTATTTATGGATATTCCGCAGTATCAACTAAAGCTACTAGGAATTATGGCTGCTATTTTCGCCTTTCTCATGGTTGGAGTCAATTGCTTGCTGGCTTTTATTTTATATCGTACGAGACAGACTTTACTTTTAACGGGGAAGATTGTCTATCTCATGTCTCAGTCGGATATAATTCTTGGAATTGTTCAGCCAATGCTTTTCTCCATATGTTGTCTAGCTTACTACGAGAAAAGATGGTGCCTCCTTGAACAGACTGGCCAATTTCTTGCTTATACATTTATTTATACTTCTATGCTATTGATGTTGGCACTTGCTACGAGCCGGTATTATGCTCTCAGGAAGATATCCATTCTTCATTTATCACTAAGCAATAGAGCTCTTTTTATAATGGTAATATTCTTCTTATTAATCTCGATGACTATCGGTTTCGTCCAGCTCAAAATTCCATCATTTACAACGACGATCGTGTTAGATTTGATAAATGTGATGATATTTACGGCAGTATTTTTCTTCTACGCAAGAGCAAGATGTGCCTTAATACAGCATCAAAAAAGCAGCCAAGCTCTTCCTGGTGGCCAGAGAGGAAGAGCTAGAAATCAACTTGGACTTTCTATGTTCATCAAACGTCTCGCTATTGTTATAGCTATTGTCTATTGTCCATACAACATACTCACTCCCATTTGGACGTATAACGTTTACGTGGAAAGGAGACAGCCTAATCAAATTGTGGCTATATTGACAATGTGGGCTAATCTTATGTGTGGTCTGAATGCCATAGCAAGTGCAGTGTTGTATATGAAGCATAATCCAATAGCTAAACGCTATCTTCTTAATTGGGTGGGAAGAAAAACTATCATTGATGTTGTCCGATTGGACCAGATGACGAAAGATACCAAACATTAACTACACAATTCGATGGAGAATCTCTTAATTTCTGTGTCACAACTACAACTTGAAATAAATGTCAAAGATTAACAATTTATTATCTGGCGATGGAACATTAGTTGAATTTTATTGTATGAGTTGGAATCCTAGTTGATAAGAGAATGTTGCTAATGATAAATTGAAACATTTTGTTCTGACGATACATGTACCAGACAATGTATCATATCATATCCTGGTTAATCTAGTAAACATCGATGGCTTGAAAATGTAATTAAGGAGGGAAATAAATGTCATATCCCGTCGTGAATTAAATGCAATAATTATGTATAATTGATGTAAATTAAACTGATGTATATAATAATAATTATGTATAAGATATGAATAAAATGTATATGTAATATGCATGTGTATATGTATGCCGGCGCTGAAGAGCCTGTTAACCATACTGGCTGAAATCGCTGCCGTCGCAGGTCTCATGTACACCCCGGTAAAACAGAGTACATGATGATGGAGTCCTGGTCGCTGACATCTGACGCTACCATCTCCTACGCCGGCAAGCCGCTGAAGCGCCCATTGTCATTCCGCTACCTGGGGTACCTAATCCACGCAGACCTAAGCGACAGCGCCGAGATACGATCCCGCATCGCCATCGGCAGGAAGGCGCTGGAGTCGGGTTATGTCAGGAGCAAGCGCATCAACATCGACACGAAGATTCATCTTGCCAGGGCGCTCATCATGTCCAAGGTCCATTACACGTCGTCCACCTGGACCATCAAAGCCAAAGACGCCGAGAAACTAGAAGTCTTTGGACTCGACGTATCGAGGGGCTTGCCAATAGCCTGAAGCACCTTGGCCGGAAGGACAACTTTATCAAGAACAATGAATTGAGGATCATCATCGACAACCGGTGGTACTTCAACCGTGACACGGTGCTTCATCATCATGCAAGCTGGCTGGGCCACTTCGCACGCCCGATGCACTGGCATACCTAACCGGCTCACCTGAGGAAAGCAGTCGCCCGCCAGGCCGCCCCTACGCCCGGTGGGTCGATAGCATCGTGAAATGGACCGGCAGCTCCCAAGATCAGCTTGTGGAGCTAGCCGTA
>OFHS01004882.1:1167-12906 GCA_900245855.1 Calvadosia cruxmelitensis
ATGTGGATATGGCGAAGCCTCCAATACGTCAACTTACTGGATTGCCTGACTGAAGATCAAAAGCGATCGTTGATCCAGACAAAAGAAACACTACAACAACCTGCTCACATACGATTCCTTTGACAATAGTAGGTAGAACTGTCGCAGAGGAAAAGAACAGCCTCGCTGGATCTGGCGATTTTATTGCATGTCTGTGTCTTTATATGATATAATTTGAGGTGCAAAGAATACGCATTTTGAAGACTGCTTCAACTACACCGTCTGCTTGTCATAACTGTTAACAATGCGGTTTATGTTCAGGCGCCTTCGATTCGTCTTATTTTCTCTCCTGATGGTCGCTCTTTATTGTGTCTTGCGCGTGGTTTATGATGCATTTACATGTACGCCGATTTACGACCGCTTGATCACGATGCCAAATGGAATTTCCATCCCGTTATACGCCGACGGACCATTCGCTACTCCACTTGGATCGTTTCTCTCTCGATGTGATTACCATGACAGCGAAATATTGCAGTGTAAGAATGTCAAACAGAAGGGAGAAACAGCTATGCGGCAGCTGCAGTTATCGTATATCAGAATGCTTCGAATTGTTGACGTCATGTCTAAGAGAAGCGGTTTCGACTATTGGCTCTGGAGTGGAACGTTGCTTGGGGCTGTTCGCCAAAGCAGACTCAACCCTTGGGATGAAGACGCAGATATATGCATGCTTCGTAAAGACTATGAGATATTTGTAAAACACGCAGCCACTGATCTACCGAAAGATGTTTACCTGCAAACTGTTGACAACGAGTTAGCCTACGCGCATGCGTCCACGGTGGCCGACGAGGCAAAATTGCGTGACACGAACACGTGTTATGGTTTCTGCGCACGAACGGGTTGTACATTCCACGATGGATTTCAAGTGGATATTATTGTTCTCGATACAGGTAACGGCGAAGAAATCAATGACAAGTTTAATCGATTTCATATCAATCGTAATGATGTATTTCCACTGGATCGTCATTGGCTGGAAGGGTTCGAATTCAACGTGCCCCGACAGGCGAGTCTCCTATTACAGCAGATGTACGGCGACTTTCGTCGTCCGCCGAACAAGCGATGGCAGTGCACGAATTTCGTCGGCGTGCCTTGGAGCAGTTGCGAAGAAGTTGCGAGAATGAACGAATCTTATCGGTCGCACATGTTGTATGATACGATGATGAAAAAGTACCCGAGGTTGTCGGGATACATAAGTTTCTAGGAAACCGAACCTCGTTCCTGTACAGTGTGAATCGGAAGCCAAGTCGTGCAATTTGCGATTCAGGTCATGAATGCTATTTTTAAGCGCCCAACCTCCCACATTGCAAAGATACACAGAGCAGAAGTCGTGACCAGTTCACAAAAGATGCTAAATCATTGTCTTTGCGACCTTTTTGTCTTAATACTATAAGGTTAAATATCTAGAATATTTAGGAATTAAGATAGATAATTATTTAAATTTAAATGATCACATCTATATTATATTATAGCTAAAATAAATTAAGGATTAGGGGCATGAAGGTATTGTAAAAGTTACATTCCCATTAGTGGTAGGATTGCCATATTCCACACACTCGTGCTGCCATACTTTGATTACTGTGTCGTCGTCTGGGGGAACTGTAAGAAGGATACCACCCGTCTCCAGCGAGTGCAGAACAGAGGATTCAGGATGATCCTTGACTGTGACTACAGAACACCTGCCACCCAAATGCTCAACAACCTTGGACTGTATTCAGGTGCAGAGAAATAGAACATTTTCCTCGGGTTCATTACTCAATCATTCTAATTAAGCCCCCTGTCCCAGTTATCAATAATTTCATCAATACTTTTTGATATACTGATTGTATTCATCTTCTAGACATTTTTAATTTGTAAAATTATAGTTAATTTAAGGTTCATATTCAGATAATTTTATTCAGAAATTTGCAGATAATTCTAGACAAGTTTCATCATATAAAATATCAATTTTCATTTCTTTATTGTATATCATTTTCCACGATGTTTAATTGTAATTTATAAAACTTAGATTGCACATCATATCTCTCGATGCTTAAAACAGGAAATACGCTTAAAATGCACAAGAAAGAAGAAAGATCTCTAATCTGGACTAACAGTGAGACCTGTCTATAACCTTTGGGACCTGAGGAATATTTCCTTTATAGACAGGTGGCCTTTCTGTCCAGGTTGATTTCTATAGATAAAAAGTGTCATTTTGTGGCTATGAAGGGTGGCCGTTATACACAGGTGGCTGCTTTATAGAGGTGGCCGCTAATACATGTTTGACTTTGCTTTGTTTCTGCTTCCGAGTAGAGCTTTCTTTTTAAATAACACCTTTTTCATCTGGCACCTTTTCGTTGTAATTTGCTTATTGATTATGTGCTCTGTCATGCTTTTCATCCTGGGAATTGGTTTACTCTGAGCCGTCGAAGGCCGTCCCGTCACCCTGAAAAGAAAATGACCCATCTCGACTTCGTTAATGATACCGCTGTGGTGTCTGACAACATCGAGGATGCGTAGAGAACTCTGACTGAGATTGAGCGTGTCGGCAGCACCGTACTGAAAATGAACGCGGCTAAGACCAAGTTGATCGCAATCAGAGTCTGAGTCGGCACATCTTTTTACATCTGAGGGTCCTGTAGAGAGGGTTGAATCCTTCAGGTGGTTCAACCTTGCCTTCGTCAACTGATGACATTTCCTGTCGTCGTGGTATGGCTTGGTCGGCCCAGATCAATGACATTTGACCACCTTCTGCATCATGCTTTCCTTTGCCACTGCCCGATGATTATCACAACCGTCGAACTACGGCAGATTACGCTTCATCGGCTACACTATGAAAAGCAGGAATCGCTCTCCCAGCCTTATTTTTAAGTAACATCATACAGTGGTGACCACTGAACTACGGCGCAATGGCGACGCCAATCCGTGCACTTATCATGACGTGTTAATGTCTGACTGTTTATTTACTAGTGTGCCATTGTCGTCTGTAACTAATCGTAGTGTGTGGAAAGCGTGCATGGATGAGTGCACTGTAAAGAGCAAGAACGGGCTGTTTCGTTGAACCCCACCTGGAAAAATTAAATAACACGTTTGTTCAACATGGCGTTGTCCGATTTTATTTATTCTCAAAAGTACTCACTGTTCTGTCCGCAAAAAGCGTAACGAATTGTGTTCCTTCATTGATTCGTCTACTAAGATCTGTGGCTTTCGAGCGGTCAGTTATTTGCTCAAAAATCCAATGTGCACAAGTACTTTTTCCGTTTCTTCAAATAGCTGCTGAGGCTTTTGTTGTCTCCTGTGAGTAGATTTAATCGTGGGTTTCACAAAGAGATACCCTCTCGAGAATATGCAAAACTGTCAGGGCATTGTCAGCAGAAGTCTTGTGTCGAAACTGAAATCAACTGAAAGCCATTATTCCCCTTCTGGAATACTAAACGATGCTGTGTGTGTTTATTTTATTGGAATTCGCAGGCAATATGAGCAGCGTTGCTCAATTACATTGGGGTATATTTCGCCGACTACAAAGCTGTCTTAAACGACCCAAAATGGTCCATTTACCCAGACGACCGCGTAACACAGGTAAATAGTACTACAGTACAGTCAAACCTGTATTAGCGGCCACCTCTATAGATCATCCACCTGTGTATAACGGCCACTCTTCGTGACCTCAAAATGACCTTTTCTATCGAAATCAACCTGGCCAGAAAGGTCTCCGGTCCAAAAGGTGACCGTTATAGACAGGTTTCACTGTATTTCAATCTGTAACCACTCGATGAAGCTGGTCCCGAAAATTTTTTCGCTCAAGACGATCACTCTCTCAAGTATTCAGCACATTCTGTTTGTCGTTTCGACTAATTTAAATGTCACTGCGAATGGACAACAAAAAGCACAACTGCGTTTGACAAGGACTTTGTAAACCAATGCGCATGCGGATAAATAAAATGTAACCAATATATAAATACGCGTGCGACTACACTCTGTAATGTGCATCTATGAAAAAAGTGATTGAAAAACGTCTTAGAAAACCAACGAATTGCTCCTGGCAGCAGATTGATGATTGTTTTCATTCGATGAAAGGCCAACTGGGATCGAGGCAATGTAGTGCATATGAGGCTGCTGGTTTAAACGCAGCCATATTCGTACCACACAGGGTTTTTCTTTGGCTCCGTTTCGCTTCGTTGCCTTTGATACGCAGCAGCGTCTTCCGAATCCGTCATCGTTCGTACACTATCCGATGTAGACGATATTTCGTGGAAACCGTATTGATCCGTCTCGTTTTGCGCTGTGTTCGATTGCGATGGATTGTAAGTGTTAGTAGATGAAACACTTGCATCGTTGTGATTTCCATCGTAGTAAGAATCAGATGGGCGATAACGCTGGCCATCAGCGTTGTTGCTATCGGACACCGGTGGAGGGAAGTCGTCGTTAGTCGTCGGTGCGTAGAACATCCCTGAACGATTGTTCGCATTGCGTTCAACAGCGAGGTCGTAAGACGGCAAAGGCGCGGCAGTGTCGTCGTCTTTCGGAAGAACCGAGCACTGCCCGTCTCTTATGTTCACATGGACGGGATCGTATTCTTCGTAATTATCCCGATTGGTCGATGATGTCACTCTGCCGTCTGGCAAATCAGCGTAGTCCTTCAAGACAAAAACAAATGAGAGTTACAAATACGATAGCATGCATACATCTCTACAGTCAAACCTGTATTAGCCGCTATCTCTATAGAGCAGCCACCTGTGTATAAAGGCCATTCTTCATAACTCCAAAATGCCCCTTTCTATAGAAATCAACATGGACAGAAAGGCCACCTGTCTATAAAGGTCATTCTCCTCAGGTCTCAAAGGTGACCATTATAGACAGGTTTCACTGAATCGCCAAACCTGTCTTCAGCGACCATCGAAGGGGCCAACGTAACGTGGTCACTCAAGCCAGGCGGCGATGGAATTGGGGTCCCTGGACATTCTAGTCATACAGTACAAGATTACAACGAACAGATCACGCGACGTACATGATTGCGAGGTAGCCAATCAGAGCGTCTCACTAGCCTCTCCGCCATAGCCTCTCTATGGATACACTATAGTAATTACAGAATAGATGATATTTCAGAGAAACCGGAGTAAACGCGATGTGCCGGGCCGTGCATTTAATTTAAATCAAAGAACGGATTGGTAAAGTCTAGTTAGATTGATTTAAATTCCCCACCCATCCATCGGATGATACCTGGTTGAGGTATTGGCTTACCTCAACCGGAACGTCACTCATAAACTCCGCGATCATTTTTCGTTCGTCCTTGACCCGATGCACTTGGGGTGACAATGGAATGACAGCTTCTTTCACGCGCACTTTCTGCACTGATGCGTTGCCATGCGACGAACGTGTCAAGCTTGAGTTGATCTTCCGTTCTGGCGGAAGAGGAGGTCTGGGAGCGTGCTGCGATCCGGAGGCTGCAGATATGTGACTGCGAGTCGATGTTTCACTGGCTGAAGAACAAACAATAGCAACAACAACGGAAAGTCAGATTTGAATTCCAAACTGTAAATCACCACTTTAAATTCAATAAATACAACAAAGCAAGTCTAAAGTGGAGCAAGGTGCGCGTGTCTTTCTCTATCCCAGGTTGTTGTTGTTGTAGCCCTCGGGTCTGGTTGCCCTCAGGAGGGTGGAGCTGGAAAGTGCAGGCACTCCTCCAGTTCCATGGTACCGTTTGCGCGAGGACCCAGTTTTCATGAGTCCATTTCGCCATAACCCTGTAGAACAGGGCTCCGGCCACCCCAGCTCCACAACGAGGACGCGGTACATCCAGAGCCTCTATCCCAGGTCTCCAACAGTAGCAGATGCAAGACGATGCAACAGCGAGAAAGAGGCTGCAAAATGTCTCCGAGAAACAAACCGCGAGAGAAAAGAAGTCGAATGGAGGCATGCTGTCATTGTAGTTTGAATGAAATAAAGAACTATTAAACCATCTCATGAACCAGGTCCCTCTGCCCCCAGCCCTACATACACGGTTGTGGTGTCTGCTTACCTGACGAGTGATTGCTTGCTGATGACACTACTCTGTTGCGATAACTCGCTGGCACATCGATGGCCCTTTCTTCCTCTCTGTCGTCACTGTTTGAGCTTGAATGCCGCGCCCTGATGTCAGACATGAACGCCGTGTTGTCCGCTTTGAAGCTCTCGATTTTATCCGCTTTCCTCGGACGTGCTACGCTTTTCGTCGGTGTACTTGTGCTTTGATAGAAATGATCCGTTCTGTACTCAGACAAAGGGCGAATGCGAGGCTCTCGTCGTGAGCTGCCACTTGATCGATCACTGCTGTTTGATGGACTATCGGCAGGCGAGGCAGCGTTGGTTGTCAAGGGCTCTCCGTAATACGTCACAGGCCGTTCGACCCTTTCCATTTGGCGACGCATGACAACTGGTTCTTGGACGTGATCGACTGGGCTGAAGGCGCCGCTCTCGTCGCTTCGGTACCGAGGACTAAAACTCGATCCTGATCCGCAATCGGATAATGATTCCCCGTCGACGGTCTGCTGCATGCGGAGAAGAGAGATGGGGGAAGCGTCGTCTTTGCGCTGAAAACAAACAAAAAGACCTCGTTCGTTTTCAAGGTTCCACCTTCAAATAGGTCATGCTTGTCGAGCAAGATGGGTTCTTTCAATGGCCAAGAACCTGGGATTCGATCTTACACCGACTGTAACAACATGGTTTAGGATAAATATACAAGTTGGATATTCTTTTTCACCATTATGATATTCCACATCTAGATCTCAAAAAGAAACAGAAGCCAACTTAACCCATAATATATGTTGTTCAAAATGGTAGCCTATAAAAAACAAGTCCTGCTTCAGAAGTAACAACAAATGAATCTCTTTCGCAATGACGGAGGGGGGAATCGTACACAAGACCAACCTTCTTCAGCCCTGCTTTCTTCAGCACTTTGGTGGCGCCACGCCAGAACCCGCTCTTCCTAAGAAGAAAAGAAAAAACCCCACGTTTGAGAGTGCACGGCCATGCAGCGTAGGAAATATCGTGTTTTGAAAAGCCTTTGATGTAACCAGACACAGCAAGTATTCTTATGCAGTGGAATCGATTCAAATAAATGACACAATTGTCAAGACGTCAACAAGGCAATAAAAGACACGAAATCGGCTGAGCTCCTCCAACGTCACTTGCCAGAAAAAGACAGAGAAAGGGTACGCGAGAACATGCCTGAAACATATTCCTTTTGTCCAATATCACAGGCGAAATTCTGAAGTGGATTTAGTGGAACTATTTCATAAAGCTATCCACAACGATGTAACTGTACAGTCAAACCTGCATTAGCGACCACCTCTATAGAGCAGCCACCTGTCTATAAAGGCCACTCTTCATAACCCCAAAATGACACCTTCTATAGAAATCAACATGAACATAAAGGCCAACTGGCTATAAAGGTAATTTTTCTCAGGTCTCAGAGCTGACCGTTATAGACAGGTTTACTGTAGCTTGGATATGAAAATCAACGCAGCATCAATACAGTTCGTGTACAGATGAGGGCTACGGAAGTTGTCTGCTTTCTCCCTTCAGCTTAATGTACAGACGACTCTTGTATAAGCGACCAACTGCGACAGACCAACCGAAAGTCGTCACACGACACAATTGGTCGCTTAAGACAGGTGGTCGCTCAAGACAGGTGGTTGCTTTAGACAGGTGGTTGCTTGAGAAAGGTGGTCGTTTAAGACAGGTGGTCAGTAAGACAGGCTGGATCGTACTTACTTCTGTCGGTTGTCTGCGACGCTCTTGCTGGCTGACGTCACTTGCTCAAGCAGTTGCTCCTTCTGCTGCTCAAGGACGAACAATCTGTCACTGCGGATAAACAACAACGAAAGGTGTTCAACGACGGCCAACGACAATCCACTTAATTTCTGTTACATTTTAATCTATTTATTTTGAGTCCGGTCTAGGTGATATATCATGTATCCGGATATCATCCCAGAAGCGGTTTCATTTGCTAGGTCTCCTTACTTGAAAGTTGTATATCGAATATTGGCTGCGATAAAATAGGGGGTTTATCTGGGGGGGGGCGAAGGGGTACTCTGAAAAATGTTTTCTAGCCAAGAACTGTTTTTTTTTAAGTATTAACTTGCATAAAATAAGACTTGGTCTGTGGAAATAATAGTAATATTTATATTTGACTTAGTAATTTGTTGCTTACAGCGTGGACAAGTATTTATCTACCAGTTTTAAGAATATTATTCCTTGAAATGAGAACTATTGTTCTTTAAATGGAAACAATAATTATGTCTGCAGTGTATCCATTGTCCTTTTATACGCCCTGAGTCATCAGAGCACCATCCAAGCATTTCTAGTTGATCTTTGCTTCTTTCAGAATCGTCAGTGTGTAATGACCGGAGTAATACGCACAACCAGGCTGAGTGCTGGAGATTCACGAACTAATATATTTCACAAGAGCACACGATTACAGCACAAATGATCATGTGACCTATACGATTGCGAGGTAACCAATCAGGGCATTACAAGTGGATCGCATAGCAAGATTTTCCAAGTTTATTTTTTCTGTTTACCTGAAGGCTCTTTCCTCTTCGATATAGTCATCCTTCGTTTGCAGGGACTTCATCAAGAGTTCTTGATTCTGAAACGAAAAACAATCCAATTTAAAAATGATCTTAAATACCCCTATTATGCTGTGACATTGATTCCAAAATAAACATGTTTAAATTAAAGTCTTCATTCGCCCTCTTGTAGAATACGCCAGTCAAGTGTGGAATCCGGACAAACTCTTGGACAGTCGACTTCTTGAGTCGACGCAACGTCGTTTCACCTAACCTATTCTCAATGATAAAGATATGAATTATCCCTCTCCGCTGCAATTGTTATCACTTGAAAGTCTTCAAAGATGGCGTCTACATGCTGACTTCATTTATTACTACAAAATTATTAATGGCTTTATTGATATTGCTGCTTGATTATTGTTCCATCTTACCCCCACACGGACGCCTAGAGTATCCTCTGTGCAAAAGTCAGCGACAAGTCCTCCTTCGCAGTTAGAGCCATCAAAACATATAATTCTCTTTCACTCAAAACCCGATCAGCATCGAATATTTAGACCTTTAAAAAACTTTTATCTCATGAAAATCTATCTTACTATTTACTATTTGATTGTAATTAATTTCCATGTTCTCATTGTAATCGCAAGTAATGCCGTTTTTCAGAAATATATACCCACATATACACTGTACATATTTCATTCCATTTATTTCTAACATCGTTTTAAAATTACGAGTTTGAATCTATTTCCTGTTACTTTAAGGGTCTATAACAAATTATTAGTTATTACATATTATTACATTAATGTTAAAAAGTGACCTGTCTCTATCGACCACCTGCTGAAAGGAGCCACTTCATCCCTTGGCGTAACGGTCAGAAGCGTGCTTGTGTTTAGCTTTTAGATAACAATGAATATAGCCTAGTTTGATATCCGTTATGCCTTGGCACGCTATGCCATCTAACAACGGAACACGAAATTCGCTTCCTTTGGCTCAAGAGTACAGTAATTAAGTTGCTTTTGAGCTCAAGAATGTGGCGATCTAATGCCCACCTGTGCTAATAATTTATTGATCTGGTCCATGAGCGCACTGTTCTCCTCTTCAAGCGTCCCATTCAATTGCACCAGCACCTACAAATAGTCAAAGAAACTAATTGAAAGTAACAACGCCTGTTTTCTGGTACCGAAGGCAAGTCCACCTTCAAAAAGACAAATTTTTACTGCCATCGTACTGAAAGAGCAGAAATAAAAAAAAATGTGATTGGAAAAAGGTATGATTGAAAATTTACCCTGATCATCGTGAAACATGTAGAAAGACAGCAGACATGAAAATAGATTTCAACTTTCAACAAACACAATAAAGACAACATGATCTAGGCAATGAAAGGTCCCAAAGCAAGCTATGAAGTTCTTAGATACGTAATATCATACACTTACAATGGAAGGGAGATAATTTTGTAAATAAATTTAACGAGACTAAATCAGTTTTTGTGTTAATGATGTCATGCTGTTATGTCGTAACCTAAAGTCACTGTATTCTGTAACGTAATTCAGTTCTGTTTGTGTCCTCGTCATGAGATGTTGTTAGTTACAAAGCTAGTCGTGGCTCTTGTCTCTGGGCATGCCACGACAGTACTTAAGGGAGAAAAGACGACATTCAAACGACAAGAGATCTGAGACAGTTGATATTGAAGCAATGCATGCGTGCAATCGAGATATATCGGATTAAAGCACATTGGATAATCTTAACTTTCGCTTATTAGCACAGTGCATGTAATAACCAATGATTCATAATGGCTTCTTATGATTGTTCTTAGTGGGTACAAATTCTCGAGATTTGACAATAAGATAAGATAAAATTAGTAATAATTCTAGGAAATTTTAGGTTCACATTCAGTTAATTTTATTGAGCAATTTGTGGATAATTCTAGACAGGTTTTATCACATAAAATATCAATTTTCATTTAAAAATATAAAAAATAAATAAATAAACAAATAAATAAATAAAATCGGCTTTGAAAATGTCCGCAAGATTTACCTCACATCGATGAACAATTTTTGTAGCTGAGAAATCGAGTTCCTTGTAATGTTCCTTAGCTTCGCTCAGGTCTTCTCTGATGGCGTAGTAATCTGCACGGAGCAATTCAAGCTCACTTCGAAGAGACTCGTTCTCAGTTTGAATAGAAGCATTCTCTGAGGCAAGGGAACGATTTTGAAGAGCAAGTCTCGATTTCTGTGTAAATAACAACAATCAATCATTAAAAAGGTGGCGAATGAGAGACAGCCAGTGTTGATCAGGATTTCCAACCCGATTTTCCAATACAGTGAAACCTGTCTATAAGGGTCACCGTTTGGACCTGAGGAAAATTACCTTTATGGACAGGTGGCCTTTCTTCTAGGTTGAGTTCTGTAGTAAGTGTCATTTTGGGGTTATGAAGAGTGGCCTTTGTACACAGGTGGCTGCTCTATAGAGGTGGCTGCTAACACAGGTTTGACTGTATCCGAGTTTGCAAGGACAAAACTGTCATTACAGTAGGTGTTACTGTTGCTATAGTTACAATCTAAATTGCAATACAGGCCACCTGTCTACAAAGGCCATTTTTCTCAGGCCCCAGAAGTGACCGTTATAGACAGGTTTCACTGTATCTTTCTTCTGGGGAAATGGACGTCAATTTAGTTGTCCAAGGAAGTGCAATGCATGTCGGGATACAGTCCACAGATGAGTTTGACATCTGGCCTCTTGTCAACAACAAGACATGGTCTTTGTTTGAAAAGGCGTCACGTCCTGCATTGATTAACATAATTATGCTCTGGAACATGACTGACAATGAAATCAGCATTACAGTCAAACCTGTATTAGCGGCCACCTCTTTAGAGCAGCCACCTGTGTATAAAGACCACTCTTCATAACCCCAAAACAACACTTTCTACATAAATCAACCTGGACAGAAAGGCCACCTGTCTACAAAGATCATTTTCCTCAGGTCCCAACGGTGAGCATTATAGACAGGTTTCACTGTACCTCTTTCTCGAGCAGACTGGACTGTTCTTCTAACAAACTGATGCGTTCGTCTTTCGCCGTATTGTGTTCCGATAAATCCGACCTACGAAAAACAAGAAACATAGAAGCTCTCGGAGCATGACTCACGGATAATGCATCCATATAATAATTACAACGTAAA
>OFHS01004883.1:0-12904 GCA_900245855.1 Calvadosia cruxmelitensis
TTTTTGGCCAGTAATTTGTAATCGTTACTTTCAAGAACAGTCCAAACCAGAAATTACTTTTTACTACTTTTACTGCTTTTCTCTCCTGAAGTTCAAAAACTAGGTGTGGAAATCGGGTTGTGTGCATTCAGTATTTCATTACCTATCATTTGCGACAGACTTCAGCGCTGCTTTTTAGCAAACAAAAATCGATATCTTTTGGATCAACCCTCTTATCACGATAGTTAAGCACACTTTTACAGTTGGTGGGTTGAAAAGTAATTTCGAAAAGTAATTTGTAAAGACTACTTTTTTGGCAAAGTAATTTTGTAATTGTAATCCGTTACATTTTGAGAAAAGTAATTTGTAATTGTAATTTGTAACTTTTATTCAAAGTAATTTGTTATTGTAATTCGTTACTAAATAAAAGTAATTTATACAGCACTGTATAACGGTCACCTCTGAGACCTGAAAAGAATGACCTTTATGGACAAGTGGTCTTTCTGCCCAGGTTGATTTCTATAGAAATTGTCATTTCGGGGATACGAAGAGTGGCCTTTATACACAGGTGGCTGATCTATAGAGGTGGCCGCTAATACAGCTGTTGACTGTATTACTTCAATAAAGCAGCTGGTTTCATTAACGATGATAATTATTATTAGTATAAGCAATGTCCACTCTACAGCAAAATCTTGATTCATGTTTCCCAGGATTTTCACATGACACTGAACAATGTACAGGTTTTTGTTTCAGGCCAGTTTTAATTTCAATGTATTTTTACAAGAAATTCACATGTTTTGCTGTTTATAGCAAATATTTTTTCAAGTCCCAAAGTAGTGCAAATACAAATCTGTTACAGCTGCTGGATCATTGGATGTAAAATACATGTAGCAAGCTTTGATTAATTATCTTAATTATCTTAAAGTCTATAGAGCAAAGATTAGAAATTATGCACATTTTGTTTTGTTCACGCAGACACTGTTTTTACAAACTTTTAAAGCAAACTCAACCATTTTTTCACAGTCAAATCCTCTTGTGTTGGTTGCGTTAGGCTTCTTACATCCCCACTATGCAGGTTTTCGCAAAAGAATTGGTAATAGAAGATGGTTTCAATGCTAGAAATGATCGGCAAGATCATCTGAACGCTTTTATGAGATATAAATGCCGCAGCAGTTCTTTAAAACATGTAATTTTGATGTCACTGAATGCCAAGTTGAAGGTTGAAATATCTGTCGTTTCAAAAAGAGTATTTGTTAGTCAAATCATTTTCTAAAAGTCTACAACATGGCCAGGTATGTGGTAACCTGTAATCCAAATTATCATTCTATTGACTTACTTTGAAACAGTGAAAGATATCGGGATCTTATCAATGCTGCCGATACGATCAAAGATATGAGGATCGTTTCCAATCAGGTATGACTAATTGACTGTACATTATCAATTTGTTTACATGTACTTCAGCGCAAACACCTGAATGCCCTCATTACTGTGTCAAGAATTTATAGTGCATGTCATGTGTGCTTCCAAATTTAACATGACACAGTAGATTCCATTGTCATATTTTCTCTCTGTCGTTTTCTTGGTCTTATTTGTCTTGTCTTCATGGATTTTGTTAATTTTTCTTTTGCAATGCATTGTGGTGTTTGTGGTCCTGGAGAAGTCCTTTTGTAAGGCCCTGTTTACAGGGAGTGGGTGTAACGTCCAGGGCGGGATAGAAGGGAGGCCAAAGTCGCTTCAATTCGCGCTTCGAATGAATCCATTCTGGCCGCAAGATCGTCAGAAACGATGGCGACAACACGTTGCGTCAGTTCATCGTCCTGTGACGCAGCACCAGCACCAGCTTCAGAAACCTGCTTTGACTTGCGGGTCTTCGGCATTATATAGAATAGTCTCCAAACAGCTCACGATACGGTAAAATAAAGTTGTGGTATCGTCAAATATCTACTGCGCCATGTAACGTTATCTAGTAACTCAATGACGACACTGTTCACTTGATCAATAATTATTCCACACTGAATAGTTTACAGTGAGTAGGGGTGTGATATTAACCTCCACATACAAACGAGGCTAGCACAGTGGGATGATCCTAGTTACTATTGTAGTTGTAGGATAATCCCTTTGCCTTTTAAATGCAACAAGGGGAATCACCTTTGAAAATGGGAGTGAGATCGATTGCTCCTAGGTGTCAATCAGTTGCAGACAAAGTGCACCCCTGCTTTGGAATTTTCTATTTATAGGTGCGAAAGTGTGAATGCTGATAATGGGGATCATCCCTCTCCTTATAAAGTCACGCATAGGATCATCCTTCTAACTTGTAAACAGGGCCTAAATGATTGACTGATTCTTAAAATTCTTAAATTGGCTGTCTATAATTTTTAGAATTCAGTCTGATTGTCGTTGCTGTGTTAGTGTAGGCCTACTACTAATTAGGCTAATTAATTACATGCAATAAAACAATATCTTTCTATAAATTACTGATTTTTGCGAAATTGTGGGTAGTGTAGAAAGTGATTGCTTATTATTATGTTTTTGTAATTCAAATTTAATTGTGATGATGCTCAGTAATGATCACACTTACTGGTGTATGTTTATAAAGTAAAGTAAATTGCAGATAGTGCTGGTAAGAACAACGTAGGAATTTGCAGAGATAAGATGACGATAATGTTAAGCCAACTGTAAGATATAATTATATTTCAGTAATAATATGAATCATAATATGTGTATGGTAAATGTCCAGCCGTCCAAGATGAAGTATAATCCATTCTACCAGTTAGGCAGCGCGGTATAAACAATGCCGCATAATATAACAATAAAGTCGCATAAAGCGAACATGTCGTATAAATCGAACAGAACATAACGCTTACTAGTATATTCACCACTTGTTGTATCATAATTATGCGTAAAATCTTGCTTCATCTTGTTTGACTAGCATGAGACAATTTTAGACTCACAAAAGATTTTAGCACAGCCTACTGCTGTTGAAGATCATTACAGGTTTTGTTCCTTTCAATCCGTAATGTTTTACTTTTACTTTTACTCTGAGTAACATATTATTAGGCTTACTTTTAATTTTACTCAGAGTAATTTCAAATTGATTTACTCTTACTCTTACTCAGAGTACATTTAAAATTTATCGTTCCTATCCTTGCTTATTCCTGCATTAGCAGCTGCCTCTCTATGATTGTTGCAACAGCCTCTTTTTACATTATGCTTATCACATAATGCATTAGACGCTATATTCTGTTGTATCGCGTTAATTTGACGACAGGTATCAAAGAACATTTCTATGTTGGAGTCTTATTGTGGAGAGTTCAAGAAAGAGCCCATTGAAAGTGTCAAGACTGAGAAGAAGTATGAAAATGTTTCATCGCAGTCTATTTGATATGCTCTGTTTGTTGTTGTATTTTTGTTTTTGATCGTTTGTTTGTTTTTGGGGGAGGGGGTATGTGGAGGACGAGAGACGAAGATGGAGGCTTTCGCATTCCACATAAGTATATATTTGAGAGAGAGGTTGCTTGTCCCACGACAGGCAGAGATGGCAGAGTTCCCAAGGAGAACATATCGTCGTTGGTGCCAGAGCTCTATGTCATGAGACACAGCGTAGATAAGACGACAGACAGAACTGTTAACAGACGAAGTACAGACGGCAAAGAGAGTGATTACAGGATGACACAGCTACATATTCTTACAATCACGTGACTACAAAATGACGACATTGAGTTCACACTGACCGCGCGTCAGCCACTACAGGTAAAATTGGCAGACTTAAACAGTTTGAAGTAAGTTTGAGTAATAGCAAAGGTAGCGTGTCATGCAGCAGAGATAGCAACGGATGGCAATACGGATAGTGTGGTACATGGAGACATACCAAGAAATGCCTTAGGTGCCCTCATTAAATTGTTCTCCAAGAGAATGGATGTTGCTATGAAATAAAGTGCGTCCTTGATGCCCTGCTACAAGTGCAGGAAGACTGTTACCTTTGCTTTTGACTTTTTTTAATGAAATTATAATTACCCCTGTGATTACCCCCATTGGAGTAAGTTCGCATTTCTGACTCTCTGTTTCAGGCAAAGCAGTCAGGTGCATTTTTATTCCCTCGCAACTCAAATGGAGCTCTTGGTTGACACACCAGAGAAGGTTATAATTTTGACAAAATGATGTATTTACCAGCTACACTTTGTCATTGACTGATGCTGTTATTGCAGCCTGCGATCGTTTAAAAATATGACCATTTTGCTCTTTGTGTCTCTTGTCAAGATCTGGAAAGCCTTAGATAGTGGTCATCATTTAACTGGGGCTCAACTCTTTCTTCTTGCACAACATATTGTCAACGACAGTCTGCACATCAGCTCAAGTTCTGCTGTCAGAGAACACAATATATTTGTAAGTATGACACATTGATTTATGCCCCTGAGTCCAATTATTTTCACAGTTTTCCGAAGTGACTGGTAGTCTCGTAACATTTGCCAATCCGTTGCTGTAGAATGTGGCCACTTCTCTTGTCAATCAAATCACTCTCAGGCTTGCTATCTGTAAATGCGCTGATCTCCGATTGTAATCCATTGAGCCAGGAGAACCACGTGTGATCTGCATATCTGTACCTGTGCAAGGGACAGCCCAAATTAGTTATTTAACCAGTGTCTGTGCTCTTTTCCATCTTACAATGGTAGCGATTGTTCCAATGGTATCTTTTAAAGTGATCTCTAATCACAAAGGACGGATTAACATAGGTAGACATTGAGAGACATTTGACAGCGATAATATTTGTGATTATTTGTTTTAGAATTCCTTTCCAATTCTTCATCATCAGTGGGCTGTCATTAGTCACTTCAGGCCATCCATTCTCAAGGTAACTTTTAGTCTACTGCAAGTCTGCAACCCCATACAGTGGAATCCGCTTAATTCGAAGTGTCAACGAATCGTAAAAATCCTTCGAATTATACGAACTTCGAATTAGGAATACAGTCAAACCTGTATTAGCAGCCACCTCTATAGAGCAGCCACCTGTGTATAATGGCCATTCTTCATAACCCCAAAATGACACTGTCTGTAGAAATCAACCTGGACAGAAAAGCCACCTGTCTGTAAAGGTCATTTTTGTCAGGTCTCAAAAGTGACCATTATAGACAGGTTTCACTGTAATAGGAAAACAATCGTCTTCCAATGAACAATAGACAGAAGACAAATGCGCGAGATGAAGGGACCGATATCGTAGTTTAAAATAGATGAATATTCCAACCACAGGTCTTTGACTTAAGCAGTTTCCACTGTATCACTGTCTGTGAAATATATCAGTTTGTAAATCTGCAGTTCACTCAGCCTGTTTGTGTCCATGCTCGGTTACTACACCAAGAATTAGTAATAGTGGAGCGCCCTCAGAATAACTGTTCACCTCTCGCTTGAAGATGCAACAGTATGGTCTGGTATAGATAGTAATCAGTGGTGGAAGTAGCGAACCACAAGTAGTTAGCTACTTGTAGCCTGCTGCTTTTTTTGTAGCGAAGTAGTTTTTGACTTTTTGACTACATTTTCAAAAACACAGTTGTAGCTGTAGCAAACTACTTTTTATGTAAAGAAGTGTAGTTTTTAGCAAACTACTTTTTGATTTAGGACAATCAGTTTAGCTACTTTTTCCACATACATTTGCATCTGAATTTTGCAAGTTCCAAGACTGTAGCACAGTGTTTCCTGAAAACGGCTTGAATTTGGAGTGACAGTGACACTGCCAACTAGAACTATATAATTAGCTTAAAAGCAGCGTGATATAGCCAGTGATTGAAGTCTTGTTCGGGTAAATTGCTTATTAAGCCAAGTATGTCCAGTACAACGATTGTTTACTTAAATTGTTTGTCTTTTTTGCTTGCAGAGCAGCCGCGCTTCACTGAAAGACATCACATTACCAGATGTGGTCGGTAGACAATTGATTATTTACCGTCAATCTCATTAAGTACTTTCTTTCCCATCAATGGTACTTTGCTTTGTAAAATGAAAGTTTGCTTTTATGTGAACTCTAAAAGTCTTGAAACTCTTCCTGGTTATAAATATTTAGCAACCATCACTATGAACTAACACCATGTGAAATTTGGGTGGACATTTAAAGATATTTAGCTAGTACAGCAGAATATTGAAATCAAATTGTGTTCAAAGTCATTTGACACTAGTTTAATACAGCATCCAAACCATACCCAATTTGTAATCTAGGCCTTCCAGGTCTGAATTTTAGTGGAAACGTTTGTTGTTTTATTTAGTACTAGCTGGTCCGCGCTGCGATCCGTCGTTGCTGCGCATTTGAGTGAATAGTAATTAGCCCAATACTAATCACAGTTCTCTGGTTTAGTCTATAAAGCAATATCTACTACCTGAAAATAGTAAAATCAACTTTTAAGAACGTTAGATATCATAGAAACAGCTTGTCCGACCAGCTACTCATCTTCAGCCAGGGTAGAATGCTGCGCATTATTTCTCAGCTCAGCTACGGTTCCCAAGAGACTAACATCGATCTTTCAAATCATTCGAGCACAACTATTTACAAAGGCAAGCACAAAAATTCAAGCTGCCCATCCCACAGCGATAATTTCATCAAACTTCTTCAAACTTGCAGAACACATAGCTCTGTTTCAAAGGGGCGTTTTCAAAAACGGCTCCATTAGATTCTAAGCCAATTTGCAATGCTCAACTTTGACCTGGTCTAAGCGTTGGCGCTGTACCGTATGTTTCGAAAACCGTGCACAACCAGAGCCGTGTTGTTTCCCAAAGGTCGCAAAATTCATACTTGCACATGAGTGGCAGGTGTCTGGTTTTGAACATACATACATACAAACAGACAGACGTTTGTGAAATATGGATATTATCCATTGGATATAGATTGTTGCTATTCTTGCTGTTGTTATTGCTATTGTTTCTGTTGCGATACTGCTTTGTTTTCTTGTTGTCCAATTGTTGCTTTTATCTATGACAACAAAGGATGTTATTCTTTTCTTTGATTTACAATTCAGAAAGTTACCGAGAGTCTTTGCACAATCATCTTGTTGGATGACAGCACTCCGAGACAAGTGCTTGTGGAGTTCCTGCTCGCTAGGAAGGTGCGTCATTTCAAGCTGTCATTCCTAAAATGACTAACTTGTACAGATGTACAAGCTTATTTATGTTAGGTCATCAATTAAGCACCTGCAAATACTTGTAATGTCAACACATACTAAGTGTCGTTACAGAATGCGACCGCTGGGTACAACACAATGTAATAGCTAAGAGCAGTGAACACTAACAAAAAGTGTAAATCATGTATTTTAATAATTTGTTTCATCATCATTATTTATTGTGAAACCTAATAAGCTATTGGTTTTTTTCATGGGGCGTGTCTATCATGAAGCAGAGAAAAGTTACATATTGTACAGTCAAACATGTACTAGCTGCCACCTCTGTAAAGCAGCCACCTGTATATAAAGGCCACTTTTCATAACCCCAAATGACAATTTCTATAGAAATCAACCTGAACAGAAAGGCCACCTGTCTATAAAGGCCACTCTTCATAACCCCAAAGTGACACTTTCTATAGGAATGAACCTGGACAGAAAGGCCACCTGTTTATAAAGGTCATTTTTCTCAGTTCCCAAAGGTGACCATTATAGGCAGGTTTCACTGTACTGCATTAGTTTTGATTAAGTTTACAGTTTATAATTCTATCCTGTTGTGCTTACGGTGTGGTTTTATTTTCTGCAGAGTGCAATCCATGATATCTTTCACCCGAGTCAACATGGTAATGATGGTCTTGTTTTGTTACTCTCTGATTGTTGCATGTTTGACTCACAATGTTCAAGACCATCTGCATTTGTTAAGGAGGTTTCATAGCCTTCATAGGATACAATTTATTTCATGTGACATTGATCTTATACTATTGTTAGGTATCACGATGGTCAGTGAGACCTGTCTATAACGGTCACCTTCGGGACTTAAGAAAAATGACCTTTATGGATAGGTGACCTTTCTGTCCAGATGGATTTCTATAGAAAGTAGCATTTTGGGGTTGTGAAGAGTGGCTTGTATACACAGGTGGCTGCTCTATAGAGGTGGCCACTAATACAGGTTTGACTGTACTTTGTGAGTGGACTTTGACCTTCATAGACAGATGGCCTTTCTATCCAGTTTGATTTCTATAGAAAGTGTCACTTTGGGGTTACGAAGAGTGGCCTGTATACACAGGTGGCTGCTCTATAGAGGTGGCCACTAATACAGGTTTGACTGTAGCTGTACATGATTCATTTGCACATGTTAAGTACTGTACTAGCACCTTGGATAATTTTCAATTAGAGTGGGACCAATAAGTATATATAGCTCCAATCAGCTATTTATAAATTGCATTGCATGGCGTGAAGCTGCCTTTATTGCTGTGTGGCATATGCGAGGTACTGATTTCGAATCAGGATTCCCATTTTGTATTTTTGATCTACACTGATATGCCAACATGCCTAACCAAGGCTAGCTCACTATGCCAATATTTCACAAATGTTCAGGTCAATATGCCAACACCCTCACTTAATTTGGATCCAATTGCTCAATATCACTAAGCTTAATAAATTTGCAATTATGAAATCATCAAGGATTTTCAAAGCAAGTCCTTTTATCAGACAATAATTATTATGAAATGTTATTTCCTGTTCATACTGGATGGTATGGAATCATATCTTCTTCTATTTTATTTGTACAGTTATTCATGTGTCCCTTAGGATAGCATTTGTGAGTCATCAAAGCCCCTTGGCTACTCCACAGTCACTCTTTTCTAATACTTTACTCTTTTTTTCAGGCGTCAGCATCAAAAATCAGATCTGCGATGTGGCTCTCCTTATTAAGCAGACTATCTTACAACTTCACAATATTTTTCATTGTGGTGTAATTGACGAAGCTACAGGAGAGCCAGGTAAGACCAAAACATCTCCATTTTTGTAAGACTGCTTAGTCCACTTGTGTCTTGATCTTGGTAAGCTCATGTTTGTCTCAATCTTGGTAAGCCCACATTTGTCTCCAGCTTGGTAAGCTCTCGTTTGTCTCGATCTTGGTAAGCCCACATTTGTCTCCAGCTTGGTAAGCCTACATCTGTCTCCATTTTCGTAAGCCCACATTCGATTCCATCATGGTGAGCCTGCATTCGTCTCCATCTTGGTAAGCCCCTCTGCATTGCCTACTTGGTCACAGAAGTACCCAGGGACAAGCAGAGAGAGAGAGAAGAGAGAGCAGATGAAGTTAACTGAAACATTAAGATGCATTTTCATGTGATGAAGATTTTGATGGACCAGAAATGACACATTTACATTTGATCATTCTAGTGTCGATGTGAAATGTGACCTATAAAGCTTGTTTTAAATTCTTTCAGGATAATTAAGTTTGCTTTAAAATTCTGTACACATTCGTGAAAGGACTCAGTGTGATAGTAGGCTCTTTGTTTGTCTTGCAGCCGTCAAGTCGTTGCTTTACAAGACCCTTGGCGAGGTCACTGACTCTGCATCAGCTGATTACAATGAAGGTGACAATCAAATAATGTAGAGTGACTACAGAATTTGAAGTCTGCACATTGCCATGTAAAGTTGTCGTTGTTCCTTTGCAAGGTCGCTACCAACTGTCTTGTAAAGCACTTCCAAAAACTCTATATCATTCATATTATTTCCAGCTGTCCTTTACTCTTTTGACATGTGGAATAAGGGAATATACACTAAGTATCTTGATGCAACTTAGCAACAATTTCGATAGTTCCCTTTAGCGAGGAGCTGCTGCTTACACCCCACCATTAAGGCCGTGTGCCTTGTGTGTGGCAATGTGATTGACTACAAGAACATACCGTCTGATTGCACACCTCATCAGTTGTGCCACAATGAGACTAACGTCAATTACAACCGCATAGCATTGCAGCACTATGATGTGAGTTACGGTCTAACTTACATTTTGCTAAATAATTGTAACTAGTAAAATTGTGTGCGTGTGACTTTGTTATCCATCAAGTTACAGGACAATTTTTTCATGAAGCAGAGATTGTTAATTGTGAATGGTTACGTGTGCTAAGAGACAACCTGTTCGTTTAAAGGACTCCTTGCATTAAGGGATTGTCTTGTCTTATATGTGACTAACTTGTGATTATATTCATTTCGTCTTATTTGAAGCACTGCATTGGCTCTTTGGAGAAGACTTTGATGTTTTGACCGTTGCGAGGCATTTGCCTTCAACCGTTCTTGGTAAGAGAGAAATAGCATGCCGTTTACTGCCTTGTGATTATTTGTGTGTTATTATTGAGTTGCTCTGCTCATTATTGCTGTGGCTATTAGAAACATTCTTGTAATTTAGAATTCCGTCCCAAACTGAAGACAGCAGCCATGATTGTCAATTCGCGCAACATTCACACGAACGTCAACGAGTGGCTGACCAAGTATGTTTCCTCAGAACATCATCATCTACCTTTGCACTATTTGCAATTAACTGGCATCTGATACAGTAAACCTGTCTATAATGGTCACCTTTGGGACCTGATAAAAATGACCTTTATAGACAGGTGTCCTTTCTGACCTGGTTGATTTCTATAGAAAGTGTCATTTTTGAGTTACAAAGAGTGGCCTTTATACACAGGTGGCTGCTCTATAGAGGTAACCGCTAATGTAGATTTCATTGTATACAACTGATTAATGCTCTGTCGTGTTTTTAGTTGCGTGCAGGATATCCAAGCCGAATTGAGTCACATGTTGTCATACGTCAGTTCAGTCGGTGCACTGACAGCAGTACGAGATGCTCTTCATTCTCTGCTCTCGACCACCATTGAAACTGCTCCTGCAAATGACGTATGTATTCATATGTGCATGTTTTAAACTCCATAACAAGATTTCTTTATATGATATGGAAAATGCTATAGGTTGGAATCACAATTCACTCCGCTTATATGCAAAATGTTCTCGCTAACGAAAGGTCTACATATAATTTAATTTTACCCATTAGAAAAAATTATGCTAGACATTTTTCATTCCGTTAGAAGAAGTATCCATTCGACCCGAACAATATCTTATTGATTGTACCAGTAAAGGGATATCAATTAAGGAAGCCCTAGGGGAGATAATTCATTGATATATCAGGAACCTCCTATTCCAATAGAGATGATAATGACGACGATAATGATTCTGTGGTCAACTAAATTATCCTAATTTATGTCTACATCATTTCTACCTGTTTGTGCTCCCTTGTATAAAGTATAACTCGGTTATAATTGTTGGAGAGTGTATGTTTACACTAGACGCTCTACAAAGCAACTCATGGTGGTTCGTAAAATGAACGGCGGTCATGTATCAAATGACCGGTACACGAGGACGTAACGAGGCTCACTCAGCGGCAGATATATAAGGGAGATTGTTGTGCAGATTAACAAGGGTGCGTCTAACTCAACGGCAGAGCAATGGACCGGCAATCCAAAGGTCGTGGGTTCGACTCCCACGTCGCGCCAGCTTTTCTGTACTTTTCTCAATCTCGGTTTCCAACGTCTCTGCTATTTTCACGGAAAGTGAGATTCCACTTGCCAGTCCCTAAGCTCTTTTTTTTACTCGGTTAATATATCACCTTGGATATTGTCACATCTTGGTTATTATCACAGATTTTGAAAGTTTTTTGTTGAAACTCGCTTATTGTCGCACTTTCTTTTATTGGTCGCCCGCTGTACATCCATGTTGGATTCTAATTACTTGAGCTTGGGCTTATTGCCTTTCGCATACGCAATCAGTCTTGTGTCTGCTTGATGTCGCCATTCTCTTGAACATAACACTGTCGTTTGCAAATCACATTGACTTGCGCAGGATTTCATGGAGATGACGTATTACATGTATTACCTTTCCTCTCTTGCTCAGGTTGCCATGACAGCATCATGGTTTGATTGTTGCTCTGCTGTGATTGGCGCACCCCTTTCCATTTGGGACGCTATCTTCAGGGTGGCCTTCTTAGACAGAACCATGGTACGCATATCATTGAGTCAAGATTGGTTTTCTTCTTTCTCTTGTCGATCAATTGTTCGCATTTGACTTTGTTTTGTTTAACAATGTCACAGGAGGTATTCACTCAGATGTTTGTTGAGGCATCGTCTGTCATATGCACTGACATTGACAATGCTGTGACGCGATTAGAAGAAGCGTCAGTTGATGACGTGGCACATTGGGATGGGGATATCTCATCTTATCTTTGGCATGACTTCAAAGATTCAGAGATGCCAAAGGTCTTATGGGAACGAAAGCAACGACACCAAAGCGTGAACAACGCTAGCTTACTCTTGCTCAAGGCTAATAGCTGCACTCCGGCCGTCAAACGGTAGGCATGGCTCCATGACATCTTTCAGGGGTACAGTGAAACCTCGTTAATATCACTATGGTTTTCCAGTCAAAAATCGTGATAATAAGCGGATTGTGATATTAAGCGGATAGAAATAGTTGATTATGACAGAGGTTGGTTCTCAAACTGAAGCGATATTAAGCAGGTCGAGATATTAACCGAGGTGATATTAACGGGGTTACACTGTATGTAGCAATGACGTATTTTGGGAGCGGTGGTCACTGATTGCATTGTGTGTTTATGTCCGCTAGGATCTGTGCTGGGTTGAATGATCGACTTGAAGCGATTTGGAATGAGTCACGCACAATGCTGGAACGACCCTCACAAGAGACAACGCATCCAATGGAAGGACAGACATCAAAGGTCAGATCCCTTACTCTTTCATCTCAAGTTTACCATAGTATTCCAAGTGGTCACTTCTGTATTAACACCTCCTTCAGTGAGAACCACTTATATCAAGCAAGTGCTTGTTATGAATAACAGCATTCAAATATTTTCTTAAAGGTTAAAACAATAGGCTCTAGGATTGTCAAGTGACCATCTGTGTTAAATGACTACCTGTCTTAAGTGACCATCTGTGTTA
>OFHS01004884.1:0-10256 GCA_900245855.1 Calvadosia cruxmelitensis
GCTACTTACATGTATCTATCTGTTTATATGTCGGGAAATATACTGATATCTATCTATCTATCTATCTATCTATCACACACACACACACACACACTGTGTTGATTTTCATGGTAAGCTCTCTTCCAATCAGGGCAATTGAGAGCTGGGCCGTCGAGATATCCGTCTGCGATCAAACTTTGTTTCCATTGATATCTATTTTTCCTGACTATTTACAAGAGCTCAGCATTAACATTAAATTGCTTAGCAACATCGTAGACCATTGGCTGGGTGTTGCAGAGCCAAATTACAAGGGTGTTTGAGGTTGAATCGGATAATCTGAGAGCGCTCTTAAGATATGCTGCCTTGATTCGATCAAGACTGTTATCACATTCATACAGTAGGATGTCCGGTAGAAATTATACTCAGCAACGCGGATAAACTCATCTAGTTAGGCTATTACCTGGGATACTATTTATTAATCTGGGATATCATTTACATGTAATAAAAACAAAAGTGGAGGTAACACAGATCCTTGTGGGCCTAACATCGATCACACCACTAATGCGCAATTTGCTGTGTCTGAAAGACAATAACCAACTTGTACGCGCTGAGTTCTGTTTGACAGAAAACGCCTATCTATTTCAGAAATGGACCACTCATAACATAGGAATAGAGTCTTTGAAAAATCGACATAAATGATGCCATGTAGATTGTTTAACTTCAATTGCAATTGTTTATTCAGTCATTCAAAGTCTCTAACAATTGTGTACTTGTCGACCATTTTTCTAGAAAACCATGCTGATGCATAGAAATCAAATTATGTTCACTTAAGAAGGACAGCATGACATCTTTCACTATCGACAGCAAACTGATGTTAGGGATACAAGTCTGTAATTACCGCAGCGATCAGCCGGAGGATTCTTAAACATAAGACAGAAAATTGCAGTTTGCCATATTTGGGGCATTTTGCCTCACATAATGGAGAGTTGAAAAATGTAACACAAAACTGAACAATGGCATAACCAAGTCTTTTCAGGAAAATGAAAGTAGACTATCAGGAGTATCCGATAGTTTATTCGGAAGTTTTTCTAAAGCAGAAAACACGTTGTGTGGATCAAGTATTACATCAACTAGATCAAAATCAATTCGTTTGGAAAAATCTGTGGACACGACCATCGTCTTTTGCAAATACCCTGGAGAATATGTTACTGAGAAGAGAAACTTTGTCGAAATCAGGAACATAGAACGCGTTGTCACAATTTCATAAAGGTAAAACACCTGCCTTTTTCTTGAGATTTGAGTTGACGTACGAATTAGAAATCGCGATAGTTGTCTTTGAAGACAACTTTTCTCCATATCCCGCAGATATTTTTGGATTGCTTCTTTCAATCATTCACGCACTTTTTTGTATCGTTCTTGGCCACCTGAATGTTTACGAACACCTCACAGACTTCTTTTCTCTGCAATGCTCGTGCGATATAACGGGAATGATTTCTAAAATAGGACTTGATCAATTTGGTTGTTTCATATAAGTCAATGAAGGGATGCTAAACTGAAAGTAAGCCGGTGTAGCAGTCCTCAACTGTGCTACACTGAGAGAAATAGGAAAACCCAGTTAACATTTCATAAGCGATCCCTAATCCGCCATACGCAGTCCCATTGCATGTCGGTATACAAGAGTAGGCAATCAGCCGCACTGCTGTCAATGATAGTCGATTTCAGGGATTGTTCTTGGCTGTCAAAGTTGTAGATTTCAGCTCAAAACCACGTGCCTAAAACAAGTGCATCCCGTCATGTATTAGGACTGCGCTTGGTCCGTTGAGGAAGTGCAGTCCTAATGCGTGTCAGGATGCAATTGTTTTAGGCACGTGAGGTTGAGTTGAAATCGACAATTTTGACAGACAAGAACAATCCTCGAAATTGATCATCATCGACAAGAGTACAGCTGATTGCGTTTAAAAGTAAGCATTTTCCTGACGTCTTCACCTTTGGCAGAGGTCAACTCATTTATATACCGAAATGCATTGGGACTGCGTATTGGCGGATTCTGTCGTAAGCAGGATGTGTATAGTAGAGTTATGAAGAACTTGGCAGAGTGTCGGGTGAACTTGAAATATAAACGCATATCGTCGCGTGAACACTTATACAAAACGGTTCCTTCACAATCAGATATAAGATCCGAACAGCTGTTTTGCGATGGGGATTTCATCACAAATTCGACTTACCTATTATTTTCAAACTTGTTGTAGCACTTTCAATATATGGTAATTGACCGATATCCATCTTGCAGAAGTAGTCTTCACTATCCGTATTGGTCAGATTCATGATGCTCATTACAATTCCCTCTGATATCTCAAAAGCATCCACTCGTCCAGTAAAATCCAGTGGGAAAGTAGCATCATTGTAAAAATATGTAAGGCCTCCTTGGGGGTACTGAACAATCATACGCTGGAATACATTGTTCCGATTGAAACCACACGCCAGTGTGGTGATTTTTTCTCCTTTGTCAAGCGAGAATCTCCAAACCATGCTAACATTCATACCCTTCCTTGCAACTTTAGTCAGTTCTCTATTGGGGAGTGTGAATTGTGCCATCTCTGTAGAAGAAAGATAAAGAATTCCAAGTACTAATAATGGTATTTGCTATCGTCGTACCACGATGACTTGGGCATCAAAATATGCATATGCAAGTATAAGGTGGAAGAGGAAATCATCTATATCTAGATAGATGATAGGATATCAACCACGCAAAAACACTTAACACCCTGAGGCTAAATAATTTTCCGTAAGAGAATAAAGCAGTGTCAAAAGGGGTCATTGCAGTCAAAATAATGTTGAGTGGGACACCAAATATAATAAGAGCCAGAAGATAATTCCAACGCTGAACACCAGGAAATGTAAGTACTTATAGCTGTAAACAAATTGTACAATGAATCCTGTTTTAAGAGCCATAAGCTCACTGATGATAGGTTGGGAGAAGGAACTGGATTCTTTTTCTTTTAAGTCTGAATGGCAAGCTCTCTCCCTATCAGTGTGCAACCAAAGCTTTTAATCAACTTTTAAAGAAACATACGGCTGTGACAACGTGCTCAACGAGAGACAGATTTTAAGATGAAGCTTTTGATTCTAATGCTGCCCGCCTATTCGTGGTGGAACTATTGTCACAACACCAGGACGCAAGCGGACAGCAACCTATCCGAGCTCTCGACGGACAACAACAACAAGATGAAGCTTTCAAACCTCGATCCTCCAAATTTCTGCCATGAAATATTTGGATAAATTCAATATTTTGTTTATTCAACCAATGAAATTAAAATAGGTTTAACACATTAATTCTATTTTGAACTCATTTAACTCGATTATAGGGATAGTCTTGCTTCAATAAATCACTATTCTGTGAAACGTGACGTAGAGACAACTGGTGGCTTGGAAACAGGACGTACTACATTTCGAGTGGAAAGGAATAAAATTAGTGATGATTATGATTATGACGATGATTAGCTTCTCTAGCAGCTTCCACTCTAATCGTGATCGAATTTAATTCAATTTGGTTACAGTCATCTCTCATTTTGTTTAATTAATCGTGAATATATGTCGCATTCTATATCATTCTTCATTATCAGTTCGTAATTGCATCTCCATTTGTGTCATAAAGTTGAGGGGAGTAAAGGCTTTATTGAATTGACTATTCAATAACAATGCTGTTGGGAGCAGGAAATGATGGGAAGGTTGCATATATCCACCTTATTCGGAACCTATTAAAGCATTTATTAATTAGAGTACTATTATTGTTTTAGTAATTATCCGTTAGAAATATGATTCTTTTTTATTCAAATACGTGGTCATGTGAGGAAACGAACACCCATTTAAAAGAGTATTTCACATTGCTTCGAATAATGCAGTTCGGCAGTTACGTATTTATTCATTTATATTGTAAGTTACTGCTCAGAGAAATATATGCTTATACGATTTGTAGAAAAATAACCATTTTCCTTCTTGGAAGTGCGATCGATGAAAATCGACGTCAGTAGATGTGCTCAGATTCCAGGACATCTCAATTGATGAAGGCTAGTTTTCATTATGGCTAAAGCAAGTACACTTGTTATTCAAAATCGATGACACAAATGTGAGACATCAAACAGACGGAGAAATTTCTACTAGAGTTAATTTTCCCTTGACAGAAGACAGAACACTACTATACAAGGCTACAAATAATTTCCTGCAGAAAGTTGTAATATTCGTCTTGGAATATCTGGTCGTGATCGTAATGAGGTGCAGCAATGACTAATCAGTTACATGCTCATTATTGTGCAATCGCAATCCCAGAGCATAAAATAAATGTGTTAGAATACATTGAGATCTTGAGCTGCACTGCTCGCTCAACCGGGGCTTCGTAGCTTAACGGTACAATTCCTGAGAATCAGTCAATAATTATAGTCCTAGGCAGCATCCTCTCCAATTGAAGATGGATGTATTTAATAAGCAGGTTACAAATATGTTATTTTATATCCAAGTTAAGAAAAAAGAATACATTTTCATTTCATAAAAGAGATCTTTAGTCCGCGTTGTTACTGTTTCCTGTACGGAAATCTAATGATGGAAAGTTCAAAATAACATGTTCTATCGAACGTCACGGATGCAAATCCTCGAAAAGGTGCTACAGTGGCTCGCCTGGTGGTTTCTCTCACAATAAATCCATTCCAACTTATCGTTGATGTTTTTTCCTCGAAGCAGCAAAAGTCAAAGTATGAAAAAGACTTACAATGACTCATACTGTGTAAAAAAAGGAATTCTCATGCACGGCGGCTTGCACGCTTTCATGCGGTACGAAGGACACAATGGACGATATTCGATCTCGCTCGAGTTGCAAAAATTATGAAAGTAAGAACTCTTACAGTAACATTTTATCTGTAACATTCCATTACGGTGACATCAATATTGTGTACACGTAATTCTGTAAGTGATTTAAAACATGCAATTATAAACCTATTTCTTGACTGTATTTAGCTGTTGTACAGGCTCAAAGAGAGATTATACTGTTACCCAAGCACTGCGCACACTCAAACACACACACACACACACACACATATATATGCGAGATAAAGATAGATAAATATGTTTCTATATCCTAATCCCACTGTAAACATCCAAGATAAACCGGCTATCTTCACCGTCATGTGTATGTATGATATTGGCTGTCTAGCAATTGCAGAAACATAGTGTGTTGATCACTCAATGTTGATGACGAAAACAAGCATGTCAAGATTTCCCATGTATTTCAAATGAAAACATATCTATAAACAAGTTTAAGGCTGAGTGCCATTAAGATGGAAGAATTTACACACGTGGACTATGCATACTTACCGGCTTGGTACTGGAAAGCAAGGCTGACGATAACAGTAGTCACTAACCACGCCATTTTGGAAATTGATATCATTCCAGACTTATCAAGCGACAACGCGCAACCAAGACGACTATCAAATGTGCGCCTGCGCAAAGGTTTTTATGAACAAATTACCTTATTTTGGTGCTCCACGTTCCTTGTCGTAATGTTGTTGCTCCTGTGCATCATTGTTGATGGCAAATAATGAACTTTCCACGCTAGATCATGGAAGCACAAAATGGGAGCACATCCACAACTTTAATGGAAGAACTTGAGATAAAACTTCACGTTTGGAAACAACCTTGGGAGCATTTTGGTTTTGATCAAAATTACTCCAGGTTTGTCTCAATTTTAAAGCTCTAAAAAATTAATGTCTTCAAGAATCCATTCAAATTCCTTTCTTATAGGCATTGATGAAAAAGTGGTAGGTCAAAGTTGATGCGGGCAAAACACAAGGATATCATATCTCGCTTAATAAGAATGCTTATAAGAATATTAATAAGAATGTTATAAGTTATAATAATAACTTTCTACAGGCTGAAGCATCAGCTTAAAGCAACAGCTACCTTCGACGCGCTAAACACGACTCTTTGAACACGTGGTAGAATTTGTCTGGCACTAAAGCTACGAGCCTTCAGCAGGAAAAGAATCGGAGCGTCCTAAACTCAAACTAAAACTATAATCAAGACTATAAAGGTAGGACTGTATCTAAACAACTAAGGCCATAACGCTGGTAGACGGACGCTACACAATACTTTGGGATAAACTATGCGAAATTGACTCAAGCCGGGCTAAAACAAAGAACTTATTACGACAAGACAAATCGAACCACACAAGTTTACTAACAAGAAGAATATAATAGGAAATAACTTACAACACAAGGTGGAGAGACAAAACAGGTTGACTAGATGTCAGCCACGGCATGAATACCAAAACTTTCCAACAAACCACGAGAACATGCTACTCAGACACATGATAATCGTACGATCACAAGCAGCCAATCAGACGAAATCACATGACAAGACTGACATATCTAACCTAATAAGGACACACCTACACCCACAAACACTAACTAACGAGGTAAAATAACAAGACAAGACGTGACATTCAACACGAAACCATTCGCAAAATACCACGTGGCAAAAAAGTTATGCAACAACTAGCGACAAGCAACACGTGACGACATGACGCTTCCATGACGACACGAACGAACGAGGCTACGACAAAATCACATTAACATTCTCCTCCTTATGATGTATCATACATCAGAACTAAATCAAAACTATATCAAAACTAAATTACTATTCAACTAAACACAAGGTGGCATTTATAGCCTCTAAATTATACAAAAATCTTCTTTCTTCGCCCGCAATTGCACAAGTTCTTACTTCTTCGCCCCAAGGGCACAAGTTCAATGTTCTAATGCTTCGTAGGATGATGTCAGCGTCAATTACATCACCAGGCGGACGGACGTTACCAGAACAAGGCATCGCGAAGTGGTTGAACGTCAGAGGAGAGACTTCGGAGGGGTCTTCGGAACAGACTGTCAACGGACGAGAATCGAGGATTGCTTCGACTTCGGCAAACAACGTTTGCAACGTCTCGAGGTCGAATGTGTGTCGGCGGACGGGTTAGCTGATACCTGCAGCGACAAAGCTTGAAGCCTGGCAATGATACTGCAGGTTCCTACAAGTTCGTTTTGGAAGAATTAATGGTTGTCCCTTAACATATCGCAGCCACTTGAAGACCTCAGACGCAGGACTACGGACGGCGTGCGGCGGACAATGAGCATTGACAAACAACTAAAAACTATGTAACTAAATGCAAAATACTAACTACTGAAAACTATCAAACTAACTTCAAATTACAAAATCTTCCAAATCAAATGTCAAAAAAACTGGTCAGGGTCAAAAGGCAAGCAAATTTCAATATTCGGTACAGAGGTAGAGCAATAATTTAAAGTAACTGGAGGTAGCTTTCCTCTGTCAAAAACGTGTCTCGGAAATGGCAGAGCGAAAAGACACATTTTACCAAACCCTGTCAAATCCACAAATTCTGACAAACAAAACTCTGGACATTTCGACACTTCCAGAATTTTGTTACAAAATCGAGTTAACAAAATGTTGCTTGGCAACACAAGTTCTGCTGTGCACCAGGCACTAGAGACAANTCTGCTGCTGTGGTGACCTAGTAGAATCTACATCAAACTTCACCTTACAGGTAAGTCTCGTTTAATGTATAAATTTTACCACACCCTGTCAAATCCACAAATTCTGACAAACAAAACTCTGGACTTTTCGACACTTCCAGAACTTTGTTTCAAAATCGAGTTAACAAAATGTTGCTTGGCAACACAAGTTCTGCTGTGCACCAGGCACTAGAGACAAACTGATCATAGACAGAATATTCTACTTTCTGATAGACGACTTCGTAATTGACCACAGAGACTTGAGCGGGTAAGTTGTTTATTGGAGGCACAACCACTTCCGCTTCTATTGGCTGAATTACGTCTGCTCTGCAGACTTCGATTTTGTCGATGGAGACGCAAAGTGGAACCATCGTGTCACGCAAAACTACTTCGCTAAAACGTTGATCTTCTTCTAGCAAATTTAACAGCTTAATCATGACTAGGTTTCTTGTGGCCAGTTGTTCTCCAGCAACGACCCGCAGTTCTATTGGGGAACCGGAACATAATTTTGACACACGGCGAATGGACAATCTAAGTGTCTTTACAAGTTCATGTCTCTGTTGGAGATCTATATCTACTAGTGAAACTGCTAAAGTTGCTAGGTTATCAAACCTGTCGAGACTTTTCTCCAACAAGTTCACGAATGCCATCCATTGCCGCTACACACCGATCTGCGCCGATCACGCCTGAGGTTCCAAGAGCAACGGATCTGCGAAGGAAAAAATAAAGAAAAGCAAAAAACTGCACATCGAGATCCCCTCTCACGTCGAGAAGAGAGGAAACAAAATAAATACAAACAAGGCCTCGAGCAATGTCTTGAACATGGATTTACATGGGTAACAATTGCTGAGGTGGACAACGAATAAGCAATCACGGCGCACAGCCGATCAACACCAAGGCTTAACGAGCAAAGCACAAGGCAAAATAAAAGGGAACACCCCAACATCGGATGCTGCTGGCGAGGGAAGGCAGCACGGACACCTTCTAAGACAGGGCCGTGCTATCTCACACCAATCCCTCGCAGCATACAAGAACAAACAAGAACAAAACAGCACCCTAAAACCGGATGGTCGATTTGTGAACACAGTGGTCACAAATCCTCGCTGCTTCCGAGCTGGCGAAGCAGACAAGGCAAACCAAACTAGTGAAGGTACAAATAACAAGATCTCGTGGCGAGAACGGACCATAAAAAGAATAATAAGCAACTTTGGCTTACCCTCCCGCGTCAAGAAGAGAGCGTGATGAAGAAACGACAAGACGAGGGTGACTCCCCGAGACACGACGACCAGATGTACGGAGTTGACCAGTTGTCGGCCTCAGCAAGAGTACCAAAACTTTCCAACAAACCATGAGAACATGCTACTCAGACACATGACAATCGTACGATCACAAGCAGCCAATCAGACGAAATCACATGACAAGACTGACATATCTAGCCTCATATGGACACAACTACACCCACAGACACTAACTAACGAAGTCAAATAACAAGACAAGACGTGACATTCAACACGAAACCATTCGCAAAATACCACGTGACAACAAATTACGCAACAACTAGCGACAAGCAACACGTGACGACATGACGTTTCCATGACAACACGAACGAACGAGACTACGACAAAATCACATTAACACAGCATGTCCGTGATTCCTGTTCGGCTCTATGCAAGCGGTTCCTGGACACTATCAGCAAGTGACATCTCTCTGCTCGAGGTGTTTCAATGTTTGATAGAGTAACCAACGAAAAGTGTCGAAGGAAATGTATGATGACAACGGTTGAGGAAAGGATAAAGTTGAATAAAGCATGGAATAAACTACAAGGCCGACTACCGTTGACTTGGAAACGAAAACAAACTGTTGAGTCAACAACACGCGGAGGACGGCCTAGCAAGGCAACGCTAGCATTTGACCGTCCGTTTTGATGTGGCCCAAGATCGTCAGAAATGGATTAGTGTTCTAAATGCCATGCGTCTATAGCAAAGCAACAGTCTTGCTCAAGGACCTCTCTGTAACGGTGGCCGAAAAGTGTCACGGAAAACTTGAAAGTCGAGCCAACAAACTCTGTACAAATCGAGTAACATCTCTGCGAACAGGATCAGCAAGCTTGACGATTGGCGACAACAAACCTAGCCCGATGAGTGAAATCTCCTGGCGAAATGCAACTCCTCTCGCAAGAACCACGGCAAACTCAGAGGACGCCACGGGAAACTTGAGAGTGTCAAGCTCTGGCGCTGCGATGAAGTAGAAGTTCGGTTAAGTACAAGAGCCGCGGGCAAATGTATTTATGCATTTTCGATCTTGAATTCGTAGCAAAGTGTTTTGTCAGAGCATATTTTTATTCCAAATAATGGCTTGCAAAGACTGATTTTCAATGCACAGCAGTAGATATGCAGGATCAAATCATGACAAAATAATGGAGCTTCTATACTAATACACCCTCTGCTGAACCCTACAATCAACAGACAACACAAACAACAACATAATTGCCAAGCATTGGTTTCCCACAATCAAGAATATATTTTCAGATAAACACATAACTTGCAAAAGTAATTCTGGTAAAAATGTCCAATACAATAATTATAATTAATTTCCATACAATTGAGAACTATAAAATTAATCTAGAAATATTTACAATATTTGCTACTTGTTATATCTGCTATAATTACGAGCTAGCCTCCATTCCATGTCTGTCTCGTTATGATA
>OFHS01004885.1:0-12903 GCA_900245855.1 Calvadosia cruxmelitensis
TAATTATTTTATCGTACTGTTAATTACCACTCATTCGTTTGTTGTTTTTATTATTTTTATTAATTTTCGACTAATGCCAAATCATGAAATGTTGTTCAGCAAATGACCATACAGTATACTTGGTAGAGCAAAATTTCTACTTTAACCAGTAAATACAGCATGATTTCAAATATATAAAACTGTTTGCTTAAAATACTTAAAATATAATTACACGGTAAAATTGACAACTTAATGAAACCATGCGTTATGTTCAACAAGACGTGTGAATAAATTACTTGTGGATTAACTTACTATACTGTGAACAAAGACAATCAATCCATGATTTACAGGAATACAATTTCACATGTGAATGCTAGAGTCTATGGAATATTTTTCAGGGAACTTTTCCAGCTCAAAGTATTGATGATCAATAATGTCACTGAAAACCCTGACGACACGCATTCCCGATTTGTCATTCCCCAATTGACAACCAATTGCACTGGTCACGATCACTTCCAAATCTCCGTCAAAGCCTCCTGCATTCCTGTGATAATGACCACAAAATATATATTTCACTCCAGCTTTCTTCAGTCTTTCTAAAATGGAAAGCCGAAGCTCCTTCTCAATGTTAAAATAACCATCATTTGCTTCGTCTGCTGTCTTCAAGAACAAAGGAATGTGCTGGAAAACAACAACGTGGCGAGCATCACTGTCTTTTGCAATTGCTAATTGTTGCGTCAACCAGGCATCGTGTTTATGGGCCTGTTCTTGTGCAGCTGAAGGATCTTTAAAAAACTGGCTATTGACGACAAGAAATACCACACCTGAAAAGGAAAAAAATAGTTAACATCTGGCATCCAGGGGTGTAAAAACTAAGAAAAAACTCAGCTCACTAACGCTAACGCTAATCTGCTAAAAATTAGTTAGCTAAAACTGAAAATAATTCATTTGAAAAGCAGTTCGCTAAAACTAAAAACTAATGCTCAAAAAATTGGTTTTCGCTAAATAACTGATTGTCACACTTTCTATAAAAGGGAAGAGAAAGTTTACAAGCGAATTTGAAGCCAGTCTTTACCTTCCCTCAAATTTGAAAGAGGATCAATCTGAGGCCAAAAGTTGTCAGAAGGATTGACTGTTGCAGAGTTAAACAATTGATCTACCACTCTATAGGCACGCGGCAAGTTTTGTCTGTTGGATTGTACTGCTGGCTGCTTATATAAGCTGTTACATGTGCCAATGTCCAATGTTTTATGTTGATAGTATTGACAACAATCAACAATCAAATCATTTGTGAATTTGCTTATTTTACTCAAGGAAAGACGAGACGTGCAAAGGACATGACATTGGAAGGGTTAGCTACTCTAGGTAAGACACCTTCGTAACAGCAGGACAACTAAATGTACACAATAGTCCACACTGCATTCAGTGTTTCTCTCAATTCAATTGCTTTCATGAAAACCCATTTGTCAACAGTTCAGCAGTATTTCTTATTCCAAAATTGGCATATAAGTTTCACCAAAACAAAGTTTAGCTAAACTAGCTAATTGACTTGAAAATTAGTTCGCTAAAACTAAAACTAATTCTGTAAAAAAGTAGTCTCAAAACTAAAAACTAACGGAAAAAGTAGTTTGCTAAATTAGCAAACTAATTTTAGTTCATTATTTACACCCCTGCTGGCATCATATATATGTGCGTATTCTGAAAACGCTTTAACATGCGATATTAGGCTGCTGTTTTACAAATCTGCTAATAAAGTTTCCAAACTCCACAAGCTGTCCTAAACTGCAGTCCAATTTGTCTTGAGCAGCCACCTGCATTGGAAGACTACCTTCCAGTGGGTCCTCGAAGAGTCGAACAAAATAATTTCCCTGTATTAAACGAGCGACCATGTTATTTTTTATTGGTCAGTTTTGTGCGTGAAGGCAGTTTAATTGAGGTAAAATTCAATGAATAAATATTGAATATTCATATGCTGTGTTAAAGGTTATGATTGTGCTGCAGCGTAAAACAGCTGCTTTAACAGGCTTCTCAAGTCCACAGGACGGAGAAATCATCTGAAGGTAGCGAATTTGAAGCTGACATTCCCAAAGTGTTCGAAATTTTAATTATTGTGATCTTGAGTTCTTGACCATCTGGTGAAATTCATTCCACATTCATATCGAGGTTGATTACGTGTGGCATAGTTTGGCAACCAAATAATTAGCATTACTCAAAGCATGCCGAGATTTTGCATTTGGTCATCCAACATTGAGCATTTAGCAACCCAAGGTCTGGCATTTTAGCAACCTACGATATAGCACTTTAGCAAACTTACTTTGGCAACCAAATAATTAGCATTACAAGGTTTAGCATTCTAGCAACCCAAGATTCAGCAATGGCGGTCTCATCAAGCATTTACGTCAGCATTCAGACTCCCAATCAGCGCCCTCTATCAGTCACTATCAAGCAACGGCATGGTGTTCTGAGACAGCAAGCAGCACTTCCCACTCACGCATACATCATCCCCTTGGCTGGCAAAACATAGAACCAACTTAATAGGCATAGAACCCTGGCAGCAACGAACATATAAATCCCTTCGCCATCTCTCCCTGTCTATGGACAAGAATGTTAGGCCTACAGCACAAACACATATAACATCATGTATGCTCGCGTCTAGTCCCTATTGTGACCGCCAAAGGCTAAACTTACTGAACAATGTTACAACAAAGTCGAAGCAGGTTAACGTTAAAACAAAAGGCTGCAATCGATATTGCTTGCAGGCCCTTGCAATTTGTTATGCCAATTTTTCGTCCTGTAAAAATCCTCCTTTTTTCGGGCTGGGACCAGGTTGGAATCTCTGCAGTGGAATAGCGCACTTACGACTGAGATATAAGCAATTGAAACACATTTATTCCAACTCACCTCGGACACCCTCCTACATTGCAGAATTCTAACGAACTAGCTACATCATTTAGATTTAAACACAAAGCTTGAAAACTTATTGTTCTCAAAATTACATGAAGGAGCTTCTAGTTAGGAAAGCCGTGTCGGACACTAGGGGGGCGGCTGCCCCCCAATAATTTCCGTGATGTGTTTAGAAAAATTTAATTCGCAATAATATGACAGGAGCTTTCAAATTGTTGAGTCTAGAAACTGTAGAATTGATCCATGCAAGTTATTACCTTTTATGTAATCTATACTTTTTGTTCCGCAAGATTAATTATTATTATGTTGCGGATTTGCGGAATTATATTATTAAAACGCTTCCGCAAAATCCAGGACCAGTGACCCTTGCAGTTCTGGTTTCTGTTATAGAAAACCGAGATAGAAATTTCCGTGTGACTGAAACAGAAGATGTCCAATTTTCCATGTGCTGGACATATCAATTATATCTCTGATGGATTTAAAGCGTTATTAAATTGTTGCACACGCTGCTGGTGAGTTCAATCCTAAAATGGGATCTTGAGCCCCAGTGCAATTCATTCACACGTGTATATAATGAAAATTACAATCCATGGTTCAATACAGTATACAGTACTATATTTGACGAATAAGCAGCAAGTAGTGGTGTAGTAAAATACTTCAAATTGAGGCAGAAAACAGCGTTTGAAATACTGAAAATTGCAACTTTCTTGCGGACAAAACCATGACCCTAATATACAAGCTCACGTGCTTCAGACATTTTGGTCGTTTGCCCCCCCCCCTAATATTTTACCAAGTGTCCGCCACTGTAGGAAACCTAACCTTCGGGGTGTGGGGCAGGTGTGACGTCAGTCTGTTTCGAGAGGAGCGAGCACCAACAACGGGCTACGCCCCACCAACACGGCTTAATGGAAGAATTGAGCTATATCGAAATCAGCACTTTTTAGATTAGCCTATTCCAGAACTCTGGATAAGTCTCGGGTTCATTGCGCACCTTTTGGATGCTGGCGGGCGAGAGCTAGGAGTGAGGGTTTTCTACTTTGCGCTTCCGTTCTGCCGCTGTTGAACGCCGGAGCGTTGAAGTGCCTTTATGGTTAAATCTGCGTGTCTTTCGGCCATGTTTTCCCTTCCCGAGGCCAAAAACGGAGCAACGACGTCACATTGAATGCCCCTAAATAGAAAGTTGGCAGGTAGCCATTGCAAAACGGAAGCGATAAGTGTCAACCAAATAGCAGGACGAGTGTGGGCGAGAGCCTCGTTCGCCCGAACGAGCTGTTTCGCAAGACAGGTTTCCATGGCTACACAGGGGTACCGGCGTAGCTCTTCCTTACTCCGTAGGACAGACAGAGGAAAGAGCATAACAAGACGACTGACTCTCCGGACAAATGCGCTTGCGCAAACATAGTTATGTATGCGAGGTCCCCTACATCATGCCTACATACAGTGAGTTTCAGTTTAGTGTTTTCACTTTTCAAGTTTTCAGACAACCGTGAGTTTATCTACTTCAAACTTAGAATGCTTAGGCTTACCATACCAAACATTCTCGTAAAACTGTCTGTTCCCAACCCGTTTCATTACCTATCTAATTTCAAAAGTAATTTCCTAGCTGACAAGTAATTAACATAAGTACACAAACAAGATTTGAAGAGGAAATTGAACAGTCCGATGTAAACTTTGAGTTTTAGGAATGCAAGATTGTGCAGCAATTTACCCTCGCCGCACTTACCTCCACACCAAAAGCTGAAATAATCATCGCCAAAGTTTTTGTTGTAGCTTTGGATAGATGCAGGCGTTGGCGTGTTCCCAATGTCGTGGTTTCCACAAACACACACGAGTCTAATGGATGGATCCAAATCTTTCAATGCTTCTTTCAAATCAGCAATTTGAGGTTTGTAATCAGCTTTGTCCGGCTCAGCATGAACAAGGTCACCACATATGACAAAAAATTTCGGTTTTGGACTAATATTGTTAATTCGCTGCACAGCCAACTTGGTCAAACGAATTTCTTCAGTCCAACTCCATTGTTCTTTAGGGACATTGTTCCAATCGTTCATGAGGCCAAGCTGAGGGTCTGCTCCTTGAATGAAAGCAAACGGTCCATCCCATGTCTTCTCTTTCTCGTCGTTAAATGATGGATGACTTCTATTTGACGCCTTTATAAGACTGAAATCCATAATTGGTCCGCATCAACTCTGCGCTAGCTTTCGAAATGTCGAAACTTGAGTCTTGACAAACATCAACATCAACGACGCAAACTTGACAACAAAATGTTTGCTACACAAAGGGAAAGGGGCGATGTTGATATGTCAATATTTTCACAGCATAGCTAGAGCCTCTAAAATCAACAGATTAGTACCAAAGTCTACAACACCTGTGAATTTGTTTCCAGATATTATGTTCACAGTAAAATATTCTCCCTGTTATCAACACTTGTTATTATATTGCTTAAAGATCCTGTGAATAAGCAAGCAAACGACAGGTATTGACATAATTTACGTAATCGAAATTTCAAAATGGCCGTCGTCAACAGACACGTCACTTGTCTTATGTGACTTTGCCACATTTATGCAGGTGCAGTCGTGCACAGCACACCAGAAACTAAATTCAATTGAAATAGCGAAGAATTGATGCCTCCGACAGCGATTACTAATAACACTGAAGCTCGTTCGACTCCTGGAACGTCTTTCAAGTCATGACATCTGCTCCTTGTCCTTGATAGTTGAAATTCAGCCTTGAATGTAGTTGGCTTTTGAAAGCACCTGGAATCTTACCTATGCCGACCGACATTAGAAAGCTATTGCTCTGCTGCATAGCTCTATTTGGCTTCGGATCACTTGTACTGTTTCATAGGATTTCAAATCAAGATGTATCGCGTTTTTCAACAAACCATATTCCCGGAGATAAATCTCTGGACAGATGGAATTTAAATGAGCATCATGTAAATATAGACCAGAGTAATTTATTTGCTTATCGAAGACAATCAAGATCGAACAGTCTGACAGGACTTCAAGGTATGGGACTTTCACAGATTATGAAACATAATGGATATTTGGGTTCGCCCCGAGAACTCTGTCTGTCTGCAAGTACAGTTTGTTTAGGAAATTAGCTTAGTAGTAGGGATGAGCCGATAGAGATTTTTACCGATATACCGATACGATATATCGGCTACCGATAAAAATTTACTATCGGCTGATATCGATATAAAGCCGTAGCTTTCGAAAAGCGAAGTCAAACAATACATAACTGTAAACAACAACCAAATTATAGCTTCCCACTTCATGTTTTCATGTCATGATAACCGAGCATTCGATTGATTGAAGACGGGATTGAAGAGGAAACATTTTGAATCGAAACTCGCCGAGATTGTAGTGACGCACGTCTTTTGTTATGTAAATATCTATGTCGTAATTAACGTAATCATGTCACTTGTAATAAGTCACTGCATCAAGCTGTAATCACCCTCTTTCGTTTCTATCTCTCGTTGTGTCAAGACCTCGTGTTGCTGCATCCGTGACATAGAGCTCTGGCTACTACTTCTCAAATGGCACAAATGGTGACTTCCAATGTGAAAGAACACGAAACCACAAACTTCGCACCAAACTCAACTCAAGACAATCTCCTGGTCGCTAGCTGAAGGATCTCAAAGAAATTACTACGGGCTTAGGCAACCCATCGCACAAGAAATATAATTATACAAGTTCCTTCAGCTGATGGATCGATAAAGAATCTCAAAGACTTACAACCGACCGGAGTCACCGTAACTATCGCTTTGTGGACTATTTCCTTCGTTTTCTGATTTGTCATTTTTATTGGACTCTTGCAGTATCTCACATCACTCTGTTCTACATATCCGTCATTCTACACCACTACTGACTTACTTCTTGGCTTTAAAGACTCTCTTTTGAACACTTACGTTTTACTTTGATTTTCATTTATTTTATTTTCATTTTACAACCAGACTCCGTCTCCGTGGGCGGAAGGTATGTAGTGACGCACGTCTTTTGTTATGTAAATATCTATGTCGTAATTAACGTAATCATGTCACTTGTAATCAAGCTGTAATCACCCTCTTTCGTTTCTATCTCTTGTTGTGCCAAGACCTCGTGTTGCTGCGTCCGTGACATAGAGCTCTGGCTACTACGGACATAGATCCCTTCGCCATCTCTCCCTGTCACGGCCAGCTTTCTACCAAATACCAAATATATAATATCAAACAACCAACTCACCAACGTATTTATACATCTTCTTAAATGGCACAAGATCTGTCCAACTTGGAATTACAAGTCAAGTTAAGGCATTTCGGCAAGACAATACGGAGCTCGCAAGTTTTGTCAGAAAGTAGAAACCTAGTGATTCTCTGATAAAGTAACTCCAGGTCAATAACACTATTAAAAGGCTGATGATTTTCTTTGATTCTTCTAGTAAAATTTCCATCAAGGCGGCTCCATTCCATTTGTCGTCCTCTCTTTTCCCTCCCCGCGACGGAGCAAGCACGTGTTTGTTTCATTCATGCACAGGCACTAGCGGTTTAGGTCAATTACTACACCATCAGTCTTGTTGAAAATGCTGCACAACAGCATGTAACATGCGAGACAAATGTTGGATTGTTTCATCGCAAGACCATTGTGTTGAAGCGAGCGACTAACTTTA
The DNA here is from genome assembly GCA_900245855.1 of Calvadosia cruxmelitensis. Lineage (NCBI taxonomy): Eukaryota > Metazoa > Cnidaria > Staurozoa > Stauromedusae > Kishinouyeidae > Calvadosia > Calvadosia cruxmelitensis. Next base: position 7,531 of record OFHS01004885.1, read on the forward strand.
TTCAGAAACTACCCGGCGAGTCAAAACCCAATTGTTCTCACTAGGAACGTTCGTTGAGGTTATATTCTAATCGTAAATGTCTTGATGAAACCGCTGAATGCTGCATACACTATCATTTTCCCAAACAAATTAAATAGAATGCTATATTGGCTATCAGCCGATAGGCTGAACTTGCTATATCGGGCCGATAACCGATATGAGAATATCGCCGATATATCAGCTGATACAAATACCGATACGATTATTGGCTCATCTGTGCCATAGAAGAAGATGTATAGAATACGATGGTTGTTGGTGTAGTAGTATTAAGCAATGCTCTACACCGATAGGAATGCTGATTCAATATCTCTTTTCTATCATCCCGCTATTTACAAATATATTCATTCTCATCTGTGCTCATCACGAGAACACACGAGTCGTCGCTTGGCTTATGCTCATACAGTTGGTTGTTTGATATATGTATATTTGGTAGGAAGCTGGCCGTGACAGGGAGAGATGGCGAAGGGATATATGTCCGTAATAGCCAGAGCTCTATGTCACGGACGCAGCAACACAAGGTCTTGACACAACGAGAGATAGAAATAAAGAGGATTGATTACAGGTTGACGCGATGACTTATTACAGTTGACATAATTACGTTAATTACGACATAGATATTTACATGACAAAAGACGTGCGTCAGCCACTACACATCCCTACTTAATAGCAAAATTACTTGGTGTGAAAATTACCTAGTAAATTACTGTTGTCAATTAATTTAATTTAACTAAGATATAAATAGTTGCTACAGACACTGATCGGTTAGGAACTACAAGCCTACACAACATGCAATTAAGTTTCCAATACATAAATTGCAGCTTGTAAAGTCAAAAGAAATTTGACAAGACAAGTAGGTGTCCAAAGCACAAACTTGTAGCGCAATGCAAAGACAACAAATCGTGGCAACCGTTTGGTTTGTTGAGATTGAACGAACTGAATTGTAATTTGAAACATGTGGTTAACATTATGCAAGACGATTACACAATACGAGACAACAATGCGCGTTTCCATGGTAACAATGTGTGAGCAGACAAGCCACCACAAACTCTAATAATTTTTGAAGTAGGCTATTCCATCAAAATCCTACAAACTTGATGCAATTTTGAACGCAGATAACTAAAACTAACAACATATAGAAATCCATGTGATAAATCGTTTATAAAATGAATAATGACTGTTTAGTTTTACATTTTACTGATCTATCTCATGTTCTCCCAAGAATGATCAAATTTTGGATAGACTATCAATGCCACCAATCAGACATCAGTAGCAACTCCCGTGGGAGAAATATCATGTGTCAAGCATGCATTACTCGTCAAAATGGCCAATGAGGGAGAAGCATATAATCACATGACTCAGATCACGCGCCTTGCACGCAGCAGCATCCGGTAGGCAACACAGAAGACAGTTTGCGACGAGTCAAAAACTTTTATAGAGTCGACATTTTCAAGCAGTTTGTTAATTTCCTCCGAGATCTCGCCCCAAAGGTGTCAGCCCGCCTGGAAGGGCTGGCCCTCTCCATATAAACAAAAGGAGATTGATGGTTGCTCACGATTTGAGTTTGCAAAGCCTTTACTTTGCTGTGATGGGTTCAATGCAAGGTGATTCGATCATTGTTCGATATTGTTCACTTGTCTCTGCTTAGTTGGTTGATTTTGAAGATCGTGGTGGCTTAGGAATGTTGATCGGACAGAAAGGGTCTGTTGTTATTGTGCATTTTGCGGTTTGGCACTGGATGAAGCTGTTAAGTGTCACATCGGCTGATTTCGCTTTTGGGTCATTTCACATAAATCCTCACAGCTGTTAACTCGCATTGGTTGTTGGATTAAATCAGACACATTTGGTATAAACAAAACGGTAAATAATCAGCGAAGACAATGGTGTAAGTTATGTTTGAATTCAAAGTAAGTTCAATTTTATATGAATTTATGAAATCTTCAAAGTGAAATATAAAAAATATGTCAATCCCGATTCCCGTTAGACTTTGTCAAACTTCTAATATGATAGGCTTCAGCGACGGATGAAAAGACTTCTGGGAATATTTGGGCGTTACTCTATTAAAACCGATGTTTCTGCTAAAACGGCCCTGACATTGCATGCCAAGAGCGTTTCAAGGGATTTGTTTTGACAGTTTTGACAGCTTCCTAGCGCAAGCTCCTCTGCTTGAACGCGACCTAACCCCCGTCTTTGGCACGACTGAACGCAAGCAGCATTCAACTGCTATTGTTCGGATAAAGTTTCACTTCACGAAGCAAATGAGGTGTGATTAATTCATTCAACAGATGCCTTCCTCATTCACAAGTCCCGCCAAAGACGGAAGTGTTAGCTCCTGTTCAACAATCGCAACTTTCAGACGTCGTAATTACGTAGCCATGCCCAACTGAGACGTAATATTTTGCCATTACGTTGGTTTGAAATGTATCTAGGCTTGTGCAAAGTTTAAAGAAGTCAAAGAGGATCAGGTTCACAGCTGTGAAATCTTTTCACAACTGCTTTTTCTAATTTATTTATTGATGGTGTTAATCAATTTATTATAATATACTAATATNTACTAATATTTCTAAGCATTTGCTTCTTGTTCCTACGACGTGAGTCAGCTTGTAGAGCATCTATGTTTTCAATTGTTACTACGATCACTGTAGTGTCAAAACTGCTAACCTACACATGTATCTAATTGCAATTGTCAGATTACTATTCGTTGACATTGTTAATATTATTTCTTCCTCCTACCTTTAATTGTATTACTTACTTTTTCCTTGTTTTTTTTTCCCTTCTTTCCATTTCATACATACAGTATTGCAATTTTAGAATAATCTTTGTTCTATTGTTAAATGTCTGTTAAACATTTTAAGACATCCTGAACAAACAAGCACATGTGCTTATGGGATGTTCCTGATCACGTGAATGTGTTTGTTTAAATTGTTTGTTAGTTCACTCAGCCTGTGTCTGAGTTCTATTTTCATCATCAAATATACAATGAAACCTGTCTGTAATGATCACCTTTGGGACGTTAGGAAAATGACCTTTATAGACAGGTGACCTTTCTATGTAGGTTGAGACAGTGAAACCTGTCTATAATGATCACCTTTGGGACCTTAAGAAATTACCTTTATAGACAAATGGCCTTTCTATCCAGGTTGATTTCAATAGAAAATGTCTTTTGGGGGTTATGAAGGATGGCCTTTATACACAAATGGCTGCTCTGTAGAGGTGGCCAGTAAGACAGGTTTGACTGTATCTGTATCTAAAAAGTATCATTTTTGGGCTATGAAGAGTGGCCTTTATACACAGGTGGCTTCTTTTTAGAGATGGCCACTAATACAGGTTTGACTGTATATACAATGTATATATCTATCTATGTTTTCAGACCAATTTGGACCTGCTTTGTTGCCACGCGACCAACATGTTCTCGGTGTTGTTGTGCCATTCCGCAATCGCTTTGACGAGTTATTGTCTTTTGTGCCTTACATGGATTCATATTTAAGGAAGAAAGAAATTCAACACAAGATATTTATTGTCAATCAAATTGACCATTTTAGGTATGTCATGTGATGATGTCATTGACGAGCATTTTAGCATTTGTATCATTACCATGGCAACATTGTCAAAATGTATGATATTGCATTGATAGGCAAGGCTTACATGCATTCTGTATAGCCTGTTGAATTTCAGCAAAGAGACTTAGACTCCTCACTGGAATTGGAGTTATCTTTCTAAAGGGAAGACCAAAAGATTAGTTTTCATGATAATAATTATTTGACATTCAAGTACGATTTTAAGATTCAAAGAGAATACTGTACCCAAATAGGTGTCTTGCGTATAGTATGTTTCTGACAAAAACTGGATGAGAAAGTTCCTTACTCACAATCGTATCAAATATTGCAGTACTGGCATACTCCCCTGCCCTGTTATATATTGCCTCTTTCACATATGGAAGATTGCCAGTTCTTTTGAGTAGTTTGATGCAGGCATATCAAGGATGAAATTGTCTCTTCGCTCAGTGATCAATATACCATATACAGCTTGATGGCCGAATAGCAGGAACGCTGGCTTTCATTTCTCGGATGCGGGGTTCGAATCCCAGTAGGACCTTCAGCTTAGACCATGTTGCTGCCCTGGTGGTAAGGGGCTTAATGCATCGTGTTGTGCTGCACAATTATCATCGGTGCAGATGTGGTTCGAAATGTCCAACCAATAATTCCAGATAAGGGAGCCAGCCCTCTTAATGAGAGTGGTAGAACTTGTAAAAAATTCCCCTGCGTACCTCCACCTTTTATCCAAAAAGTGTCTGTCTCTGGCAGCTAATAGTAAATAAATAAAATCAATGAACAATATTTCATGAGCTTAGAGGAAGCAGAAATATAGATGTACGAATGCAGTAGTGGAATTGACCACCTGTGTTAGTATCAGAGCTCTTTCATCTGTTCCTTTGCCCTTTGGCAGCTGCTGACATGTTCAATTACAAAATTCTTTCAAGCTATTGCCTTTGCATCTCTGTTTAGATTCAACCGGGCCTCGTTGATCAACATTGGCTTTATGTATGCTCGTAATCAGTCGTGCGACTACATGGCAATGCATGATGTTGACTTACTGCCAAGGAACCCGCTGTTGAATTATTCGTACCCAGGAGAAAATCCCTTTCATGTATCAGGACCAAAGCTTCATCCAAAATATCACTACTCAAAATTCGTTGGAGGGATCCTCATGTTTTCCATGTCATTGTTTGAAAAGGTGAGTTTTCCTTTGCTGATTTCATCTTCATTTGCTATGAACCGGAGTCATGTGAAACTCATTTGAAAATCATGTGAAAAACTGTGTGAAAGCCATGTGAAAATCATGTGAAAAACCATTTAAAAAGTGGCCTTTTCACATTGTTTGTCGCTCTGTTTCTAATTCAAATGTTTTTTTTTACATGGTTTTCACCTGGTGTTTGTTATTTCACATGGTTTTGTGGAAGGGGCTTCCCATTTCACATGATTTTCAAATGGTTTTCACACGTTTTGGATTCATAGNGTGATTGTAGACCCTAAACAGAGTTTTGCAAGTTACTTTTGATAACTAGTAGTGCTAGTTTCAGGTAGTTGCTGCTCAACCAAAAAGTAGCTATAGTCCAGGCTCCGTATGGCACAAAGTGCAGTAATCTCAGAGTTACGCGTGTCGCGGTAGCCAGGAAAGGGAAAACAACATGAATCAATAGTAAATTATATTATCTGTAAATTTAGTGTGTCAGAGTCTCCTGTTTTGCTGAAGAACATACAATTCCAGTTGTCTTTTTGTCGTTCTTTCCACTCTCGCTGACTTGGTCTTCCATTTTGAAAACAACTGCTTTCTCGT
>OFHS01004886.1:0-12901 GCA_900245855.1 Calvadosia cruxmelitensis
GTGCACAGACAGTCTAGCGATGTAATTTCTGTTAGGCTGGTCGGCTGCCTTCCATCCAGAGGAGAGAAGGATTGGTGCATCTGCAAATTGATTGATTGATTGATTGATTGATTGATTGCTTGATTGATTGATTGATTGAATGCATCATCTCTGTTGCAAATCATATGCTAATAAAATTGTAAAGACATCAGATACAGTAGCATTCCATACTGTCCTGCTATCTTTCCGTTTGATATTTGATCTGCTGGTTGTACGGTCAACAGACATAACGCTGGACACTGCAGAGAAAGGAAAGAATACAAACACACATTATAGATTAGGATGATCTTCTGCGAAATGAATCGGTTTGCACTTAATCTGTACATATTATCCATTATTGCTACTTGTTATATGGAACTTACAAATGCTCAGTTTGACTACGCCCCTGTAAGTAGCGCTTCTTACATCAGATATTTGGAGTAATATCATAGGAAGTACAACGGTGCAACTTGTCATTGCTATTGTTTTCCAGTCACAAATCTTTATATTAAGCAACTAAGCAAGTATAGTCAAACCTGTATTAGTGGCCACCTCTGTAGACCAGCCACCTGTGTATAAAGCCCATTCTTCATAACCCAATGATAATACTTTCTATAGCAATCAACTTGGACAGAAAGGCCATTCTGTCTATGAAGGTCGTTTTTCCGCAGGTATCGAAAGTGACTTTTATATACAGATTTCAATCTAGTGATACTGCAAGGGTAAACATAGTTGATTCCCATTGAGATTGGTTCTCAAATTGAAGTAATATTTACCGGCTTGTGATAACCAAAGTGATATTAAAGACGTCAAATTGTAGAGTATACTGAAAACCTGCCAGCACAGTCGCGTCTTCCTAAGCAAGTTTCAATACTTTGAAATGGAGGCTGGAATATGTTTTAATATTAAACAATAAGCTATCACAACACACAAGGATACCATATTTGAGCTTCCAGTAACCTAGCTGCTAGCATTAACAAACTGTTCACATGACAGGGCAAAATATTTGGAAATCTTTAATTTCTTAGAGTAGGAATAGAAGAAATTTCGAAAGGAGCTTTCTAAACTTGGAAAATGAGGAGATTTGTTTTGAATCGGAAGCCTAGTGATTGAAACAGAAGAAAGCTGTAAACTATGGACAAAAATAGAATATGGGTAGTTACATTTTCTCCTTGGGTGATGATGAGATGAAGTGACCTCCTTCGGCATGGATCGATCTCTCTCCTTATCCCTCTGGATTCTTGCTATCTGAAAATGAAGTAGATGTGACAATGACATCACAGGTGTTAAGTATAATAGTAACTCTGGCTTCATCTATCGTCAGTGGGTTATTATTGTTATTCAGAGAAGAGACATCTGCAGATGTGCATCTTCATCAAACTATTCGAAGTCCCTGACAATATTCCTGGTGCAATAGAGGCAATTATAATTAAGCGGCAAAGTGTGAAACTGAGGCAGTGCTACACGCCCACAACAAGTACACTACATGTAGTATAAAGTGACTACCTGTCTCCACTAACCACCTGTCTTATGAGACCACCTTCAAGCAGTTGCTTCATTGGCCCAGCGTCCACTACTACATGTCATTGCATCTAGGTATAATCAATACTCTGTGAAGGTCCTTGTGACTTACAATAGATGATTGTCTGGTAAGCGTCAACGTGACCTATCTGTTTGAAGCTACTAAATTGAGAATACAGTGAAACCTGTCTATAAAGGTCAGCTTTGGGACCCAAGTAAAATGACCTTTATAGACAGGTGGCCTTTCTGTACAGGTTGATTTCTATAGAAGCCTCATTTTGGGGTCATGAAGAGTGGCCTTTATACACAGGTGGCTGCTCTATAGAAGTGGCCGCTGATACAGGTTTCACTGTTATAGTATCCATATTGGTGGGAGCAAAAGTTGACAATTAATACTTGAAAATTGCCTTCAAAAATCAAAGTCAACATATGCTCGCAGTCTAGAGTTTTGTTTGGGTTATAAGCTTGAAAACTAAAGAGTCAAATTATATCAACACTAATACGGCAGCTTACTTTGAATAAGACATTTACCTAAACATAAATATATTTAAAGTAAAGTCAGTTTCATACCATGCAATTTGTTGCATGCAATGCAATCTATAAATTGGTTTATGTCGGAGTCAATTGCTGTTCGTTTATCCCAGTCCTACGATGCATTACTCCGGCACGCTCTTGGCTATCACTGGCCCGACACCATCTCTACGGAGAATCTAAGAAAATTGACACTGTCAGGACAGGCTGTTGTATGCGAGCGACAGCTGCGATTTGTTGGCCATGTAATAAGAGGCGAGGGACGATCACCACAAGTTTTAAACGACGTTCTATTCTGGAGGCCATCATGCATGCGCTGTCGTGGCTTCGGACAGCGTTTTATGTTTTATGATTTACTTTGTCGTGATTTTGGTCAATATCCCTTTTCTATTGTAAATAATCGTTCAGTGTGGCAAAGTATTTGCCAGAAAGTTGTGAATAAAAACAGGAATGGGTTGTTTGCCTAGGCAGACAGCACTGTCCTAAGAGAGAGAGAGAATCTATAAATCGCTGATTGGCTCTACTTATTGGTCCCACTCTCATTGCAACCCATCAAAAGTGGGAGCATGGTACTTAAAAAGTGTAAAATTAGTACGTAAAGATGCATCAACATGCTTAGTAATGCTATAAGATTAATATTGCATCCAATATGTTTCATCGTGTGACACTTCCTTAGTGCATACTTGTTCTTTCTCGTGCTTTTTGTGAGCTACTTTGTCTCTCCATTCCTAAAATACAAGATAGTAAACAGAGGCAAAACAATTTAATGCCGTAATAGTAATACAGTTAAACTTGTACTAGCAGCCACCTGTGTATAAAGGCCACTCTTCATAACACCAAAATGCCAATTTCTACAGAAATCAACCTGGACAGAAAGGTTACCTGGCTATAACGATCATTTTCCTCATATTCCAAAGATGATCGTTATAGACAGATTTCATTGTACTGGCCTCTGAGCACTTTTGTCGTTTGTCACGTGCGATGCTGGTGTCCCTCTATCCCTGCGATCTAAGAGTAAGATGTTGTTCAAATGCTGTTCTGAATTAGAATTGCGTTTAGAGATCCTGTATCTGTTGTACGACGGAGTCACCTGTTGCATTCTTGATACCTCCCTCCCTTCTTTCCCTTAACTGTGATGTTACATGCATGACTCAAATAAAATTGTCTAAATGAAAATAATTTCAAGCATAGCAACCATAGAACTGAACTCATTAAAGAAAAATGCGCCGCCACGTGTTGCAATACACTTCAATCCATGTACTGCTAGTATATGCATTGGCAGTACAGTGAAACCTGTCTATAACGGAACGGTCACCTTTGGATCCTTATGAAAACGACCTTTATAGACAGGTGGCCTTTCTGTGCAGGTTGATTTCTATAGAATGTGTCAGTTTGGGATTATGACGAGTGGCCTTTATACAGTACACAGGTGGTTGCTCTATAGAGGAAGCCGCTAATACAGGTTTGACTGTAGTTGTTCCTGAAAGTTTCGGAATTACAATTGCGGAAGGCATCCCCTAAGGGGTGTGGGGAATGCTCCCCAGAAATCATGTCAGATAAAATATGAAATTTGCATGAATTTTGATGGTAATTCTGTTGGTATTACAGTGAAACCTGTATTAGCAGCCACCTCTATAGAGCAGCCACCTGTGTATAAAGGCCACTCTTCATAACCTCAAAATGACATTTTCTATAGAAATCAACCTGGATAGAAAGGCCACCTGTCTATAAAGGTCATTTTTCTCAGGTCCCAAAGGTGGCCGTTACAAACAGGTTTCACTGTATTATTTTAATAATTTCCAAAATCCTTTTCTGTCCTTAATATAGAGATTCTTCCATAGCAATCACTCATGTTAGCCAAGTGTAAGCTTACCTGTGGGGCCAGAGCATCAAGAAATTGTTTATAAAGTGTGTATTCTTTCAGGATATCATCATTTCTTGATATTTCACTGCAATGCATAAACATCATGATCCCATTATAATTGATTAAAGCCACAAATTTGATAATTATTTGCAATAATTATTTAACATAGCTATTTAATTATTATTAAATTACTTACCATAATTTACAAAGTACTTTGATGACGTAAGCTAAATTACAAACTTCAGTCCGAAAACAATTTGGTTATGGAATTCTCCTCACTTTAGTCTATGTTGGAATCGCAAACGACAGGATTGATACAATTGGCTTTGTTCAGGATGCATTTAATTGTGCCTTTAGCCTTTTGGCTTGTCGACTTCTACAATGTTTTTTCGTTGTCAAAAATGTCCATATCAATTCAAACCAGATGTGAGGTGTCTAACAATCCATTGGATACCAATATGCCTCAGGACTTTCAGGAGTTTGCTTGATCAATTGCATCAATGTTAAGTTAGCGCAACTATTTTGAAGCAAAGTTCAATAGAATTTTTTATGTGAGCAGAATATATACCTTTTTAATAGCTGCCCCAGTCCATGAGGAATAAAATCCATCTTACCTCTTGATCGACATGATCTGAGTGTTGATTCGTTTGATTTCTGCCACTCTTTCCATCTTTGCTTTTGTTTCCGCTTCTGCACTGATGACACAAGACAGGAATACATAAAAACAAACACGCAATGAAGCAAGGCAACGAGAAGCTAATTATAGACAAGGGAACTTTCTTACAGTCCAGATTTCCTCCATGATTATAATTTGTATTCACCAAACTGATATTTAAATATATTGGTTGTCCGTATGTCATTTGACAACAATATACAGTCAACTCTCTGCCGCCATCCCCGTCCCCCAAAGGGATGAGACAAAAGTGGTCTCTTTAGACAGGTGGTCTCTAACAAATAGTGACATCATGCACAGTCAAAAACCTGTTGGAAATCGAGATTGCTCAAAGTACAGAAAAAGTGGCATGCCATGGGAGTCGAACCCACGGCCTTTGGATTGCCGGCCCACTGCTCTGCCGTTGAGCTAGACGCATCCTCGTTAATCTGCACGAACAATCTCCCTTATATATCTGCCACCTAGTGAGCCTCATAACGACGTCGTGAACTAGCCATTTGGTACATGACCGCCTTTCATGTTACGAACCACCATGAGTTGCTTTGTAGAGTGTCTAGTGTAAACATACACTCTCCAACAAAGCCTGTATGCGCGGCCACCTCTAAAGAGCAGCCACATGTGTATAAAGGCCACTCTTCATAACCTCAAAATGACACTTTCTATAGAAATCAACCTAAATAAAAATGCCACCTTTCTATAAAGGTCATTTTCTTGGGTCCCAATGGTGATTGTTATAGACAGGTTTCACGTTACTTACATTTTTATTGCTTCAACGGCATTTTTGTCATTATCTTTTAGGAATTCATCAAACATTGCGGCATCTTCTTCAAGGTATTGCTCAGCCAGCTCTAGCTTCCTCTCTTCGGACTATATATAAGCAAACAAAAATCTTGTGTCAATGATGCATAAAATTCATAGCAACGCTATAAACATGAGACTCAATTTTAAACTTGAAGGCGGGTGAAGATGTTGAACAAAAAGTTGAGTGATGTAAAACCTGTTGCAGAAGTCAAGTATAAATGACTGATAATTGGCATTGTTCTCTAGCCAGACAGAATATAGAAGGAGAACAAAGTATAGAATCTTTTCCTAAGTGGACGTGTCCGTACTACTCAATTATTTGCTTTCGGGCAATAGAAATTACACAACCTGGTCAATTTGGTTTTGCAATGCAATGATACTTTATGACTCTGTATATGTATAATGGTTGATAAAGAGATATTCTGCAATCGATATATTCTTTAGCAAAATACACACTATTCCCCAAGCATTGACAATTAGGACACAGGCTTTATCATGAAATGTTCAGCATTTTATCAAAATTGCAAGAACAAGTGGCATCCAATCATATTTTACACAGAACTATTACATCTCTCCTGGTTCATGTTTGTTTGTTCAATTTGTTTATTTTTTCTGTTGTTTTGTTTGTTTATTTCTATGTTTGCTTGTTTGTTTTGTTGTTTAGTTTGTTTATTTCTTTGATTGGTTGTTTGTTTGTTAGTTCTGTTTGTTTGCTTGTTTGTCTGCTTTTTTATGTTGCTTTGTTTGTTTATTTGTTTGCTTGTTTTTATGTTGGTTTGTTTGTTTACTTGTTTACTTGTTTGTTTGTTTGTTTTTTTGCTTATTTATTTGTTTATTTGTTTGTTTATTTGTTAGCTTTGTTGTTTTGTTTGTTTGTTTATTTCATTATGCCAGTTACACAAGCAAATAGAGGTAGCATTAGATTTAGATATCATATCAAAATGCATTACAGTCTTGTTTACACGCAAATCCTTAATCAATTCATGCTCTTTCTCGCAATCAGATGAATCTTGTTTACATGCTTGTATATACAGTCAAACCTGTATTAGTGGCCACTTCTATAGAGCAGCCATCTGTGTATAAAGGCCACTCTTCATAGACACAAAGTGACACTTCCTATAGAAATCAACCTGGACAAAGAGGCCACCTGTCTGTAAAGGTCATTTTCCTCAAGTCCAAAGGTGACCATTATAGACAGGTTTCACTGTATATAGCAAGGATTGGATTCAATAACTAATTAGATTCCTGCAAGAAGTCAGTTGCAATGCAGTTTTACAAGTTATTGATTTTAGCATGTTTTCACACATCCCACTCGACCGATTTTATCAGTCAATCCCTGAAAGTAAGTTTGCAGATTTGTGTAACAATCTCTTTTGTCATATAATTGTCCTGATCTTAGAGTAAAGTAGCAAAAGCTTTACAATTGCAGCGTGGATGCAAACCTGTGCTGTTTCTTCGAGTTTTCCCATTTCATCGCGTTTCACGCCAAGAGAATACTGAAAAAAAGGAAATAACATTGCTGAATGTAGCACCACTGGTAGGCCACAAATACAGTCAAACCTGTATTATTGCCTTATCGGCCACTTTATAGAGCAGTCACCTGTGTTAAAGGCCATTCTGCATAACCCCAAAATGACATTTTCTATAGAAATCAACCTGGGCAGAAAGACCACCTGCCTATAAAGGTCATAATCCTCAGGTCTCAAAGGAGATCATTGGTATAGACAGGTTTCACTGTACTATATGGAAGTCTGACTAACTAGAGTAGACTGTAGTTAAAGCAATGGGAGCAATTAAAAAGCACTTTACCTGAACGTGGAACATCTCTCTCTTCTTAGCAACAAATTCTGCAAGATTTTCCTTCTCGATGTGTCGATCTGAAGTGAGATGCCCAGACAGCGAATCAGCAAATACATCATGAAACTCAGAGAGCAACACTCAACCAAATAGATTGCATTGTTTGAAATTCAAAAGAACAAAAAGATGAAGACATACTATTGGGAGCTGGATCAGGTTCACTGACCTAGCTGCTTCATGAGATGTCAATTAAATTTCTACACCTGAGCTTGTTGTCTGTCTGTATGTATGTCTGGTTGTCTGTCTGTTTGTATGTCTGTTTGCCTGTTTGTTTTTTTGTCTGTCTGTCTGTCTGTCTGTCTGTCCGTCTTTACCATCGCACCATCAGACATTGGAGCAGTTTATTAGAAAATCTGGTGATAGCTGGAAGTATATAGCGAAATTCAAATATTTACTTGGAGCACCGTATTACAGTTTATCATGTACTGTAATGTGCGTACAGTACATTTGTAAAGTAATAGTGGTGGATTTGGCTGTCTTTTATCTGTAAATTCGTACTTGTTGCTATTATGCAAATGAAGACACATATTCGTACTCTGTCTGTCTGTCTGTCTGTCTGTCTGTCTGTGTGCTTATTGATCAGTGGCCTGGTTTCCCACATGCGAGCACACCAGCAACGCAGTGAGACTTCTTTGACCATGCAAGCCGGCACACATGGACTGTACATTTGCGACACCTGTCACAGATTGTGTGCTTCTGTTAGTGGGCTGGCCTCACATAAACGAGCTCACAACCGTCGCCTCTAGCATCACACATTGTAAATAGTTGTAAATAGTTGTATGCAATATCTATCTGTGGAAATTCTCTACTCGATATCGAGGAGGAGGAAAGAAGAAAAAGAAGTGCCTATAGATCAGCTGGATTGCATAGTTGATCAAAGAATAGTATTAATACCATACCTTTTGTTGTTGACAGCACAAAATCTGGGTCTTCCTTGACAACCATTGATGAGTCTTTGTTTTGAATGCCATCGTCACTGAGATCATCGTCCGTGTCACCAGCTGGTTTAATCATCTGTTTGGTCTTTGCATTGATGCGCGAAGCATACGTTGATTTCTGATGAACCTTCAACTTCAATTGACGATCTCGTTCCTTCGAATAAAAAATAAATAGACATAATGTGAATTAACATTAGAATGTTTATCATAATTATTATAATTATTACACTGCAGTAGATAATGTATATTACAAATAAAAATAGCGAAACATGTTCTATTTGAAATACCGCATAATTAATACACCACATATAATTATGTGAACTAATTATGTTGCTTAATCTAATTATTTTTCATTAAGTTGGATTGGCAACATATAATTAAGATTATATAACAGTGGTCTGAGGTCGGTACTCACTGCTTTCTTTCTTTTCTTTTCTTTGTCTCGCAAATTGAGAATGTCATGGTCTGGTGGAACTTTGAAGGGATTTTCATTCTCTTCAGATATGCTCAATGATTCCACATCTGGTAGAGCTGTTTAAGAAGAAAACATATATACGCTAGGCCTGTTCAACAGAGTACTGAAAGATTACGGCGATTATACGATGCAGAATCATGAATGTTTGAAAATGAAGTGCATGTTAGGTTTACCTATGCTGCGCGTACTGTTTGAGTTCTTCGTATGTCGGCTTGGTAATGAAGTGGCTCTGCTTGTTGAGGCTGACACCTGTCCTGGAATTGTATTAGAAAATATCTTGTAAAGTGCCTAGACAGTACTTTAGACGGTAGACGTAATAGGGCCTAGGCCAACGGCTAATAGGCTAAAAGCCTAAGAGGGCCTAGCCTACTAGGATATCAAACAACGGTGTGGGCATTCATTTCTGCATATGATATAGAATTACCTGAGTATGAACTGTTTTTATCCCTATTAGGTACCAATTCTCTCCTTTTTGTAGAAGAAGACATAATTACATATTGTCTTTCAGTTCATCCACGTGATACAGCAGCCAAAACTCAGGATTCCTTACTTCTTAGACTTTTGAAGGAATGTCAGCCATTATGAAGCAAAGTTTCCATGGCAACAGCTGAAGCGAGACTTCCTCGCTTCGATGCAACACACGTGAGGAGTTATTCGAATCATTGCCTCTCACAAATCAAACGCCTCCTGAATTTTTTGCTCTTTTTGACTCAAGTCAATATGGGCAAAAATTACAAATTAATCATCCGTCACGTGAAACAAATTGTTACAGTTTGCAATGCACGTCAGCCTTTTCTTGCTGGAAAGTCAGCAATGAATGATATTGCCATTCTCGGTGGCGAGAAAGATTCAACTAATTATTCTGTTGTGGTTTGCCACGAAGGCTTATTTAACGCTGTTGGAAGCGACGAAGACATCAAGAAACATTTCAAAGATTGCACTTTTGACAAAGAAATTGATGGAGAGGGCATGTGCATAGTTCCAGGTTTGTTTTTAATGTTTATATCATTCTTCGTCTTTTGATAGAAGTTGCTTTTATGATGAAAATGCAAACATTGTTGATTTGTTTGTTTCTTTTGTTTTGTTTGTTTATTTGTTTGTTTGTTTATTTCTTTGTTGTTTTTTTCAGTAAGATATTTTAATCTGATATTCATCTTTATACAGCTGGCCAATATCACAATATGTTGTTTTAATTTGGTACTGATTACAGATACTAATACAAAATGTAAACTATGCGAGATTTAAGAACTTGATTTTTAGTAGAATTAAAGAATAGTCTAGTTAATGTAATTTTGCAATTATTGATAAAGGTAGAAAATGGAATGTCATTATTCTTCCGTATGCAAACTATACCAAAGGTATACGCACTGCTCTTCAAAAGCATAAACAAAAGGCCATTTAGGAAAATATTAAAGTCATTCTTCCATATTAAATCAACAAATTGCAACACTTGCCAAAAAGAAGAAGTTTTTCTAACATTTTTGCATATTTTTCATAGCCTTCTCACAGCTTTTTCGTATCTTTCCAGGTTAGCCTAATAGATCTCACACAATGCAGTTTGTTGCATGTAATGTTGATCTTAAATGATCATTAAGCATCGTGGTGCAGCTGTATTTGATTAATCTACACTCGTTAAGTACTTGTAAAGTATGTAAGGTCAGGAATGTAGAGAAAAAGTAGACAAGTTGATAGGCCTATGATTGAAATATCTAATTGTGACAGATACGATGGGGAGTAGCCAACCCATTCGAAAGCTGGAGATTACAGATTGCTATGAGAGCGATGTTACAGAATACAAGACATTTATAGCAACTGACAGAGGGTGATAATTGGAATCTGAGTGTTGACGTAAATGCTTGATGAGAGCGCCACAGTAGTGTTAGGATTAGTTGTGGACACTTCGTGCTCCCTGTGGTTAACCGTTGCTAGGTAACTGATATTAGATGCGTGCAGTTGTAATCTTCATTTGTGGGTGATGTTGACGATCGTTGGTCGATCTTTATATTACACTGATAAAACTTGTTCTGTGGTGACTATTCTCTGCGTCAGAGACATCAGTCTTTCAACAAGTAGCACGTTAATTGGATGGTTTGTAATTTGAGTGACTGAGAATTGGACCAAAAAGTGTAGAGCTAATCAGCATTTTATAGATTATATTGCATGCAGCAAGTTGCATGATGTCAAGCTGCCTTAAACCTGTTACGGAGGCATTCTTTTGCCATATAGTTCATTCATTTAACTGCAAGCGTTGTTTTTAGGTCTTGTAGATGCCCATACTCATCCAGTTTGGGTTGGCGATCGAGTCCACGAGTTTGCTATGAAGGTGTGTAGTCTACTTTTGTAACAGGAAGATGTTATTTCAATAGTAAAATTGTTCTGTGATTTCAGTTGTTGCCGCTAGTCATATTTGAAGTCTAGGCCCTACCCTTTCTTATAGATTGAAAGTATTCGTGAATTCCCTGCAGAAGTTTGAATTTGTAATAGATGAAGATGATGGCTTTCGCATTCCATATACATTAATTTTTTGAGAGACAAGTTGCTGGTCCCGTGACAGGGAGAGATGACAGAGTTCCAAGGAGTACATAGGGTCATTGGTGCCAGAGTTCTATGTCGTGAGACGCAGCATATAATACAAGACAGACGGAGCTGTTGACACGGCAAAATACAGAGGGGAAAAAGGCGATTATAAGATGACACTGCTCTGGCTACTATATTCTTACTATCATTTGACTATACAATGACGACATCAAGTTTACACTGGTCAACCACGTGTCAGCCGCTACATATTGTAGACTTAGCACTATTGCTGGACCACTTTGCTACATCCTTTGAATGCATGACTGTGTGATGATGCCAATTACTATAATGTATCAACCTTAGCCTCGGCTTTTTCAAACGTAGTCAAATCTGGTTAATTGCTTAATAGCGGCAACTCGGCTTAATCGGACCACATCATGAGACTGTTAGTTGGACCAATTAAATTAGCAGCTGGACCAATTACCTGGATCTCAACTATTGTGTTTCAATGATTCCCGTTACAGTGGCTGATCGGATTAGATGGTGATCCAACTTGGTGTAGTCAACTATAATGAGGACTCTTTTGTAAATATATAGTGGCTGGCAATACCACGAAATACTTAGGCAAGAGATGGACAGCGCAAATGATCAAGTGGTCACACTTTTTACAGAATTAGAGGCTGCGGATATCCAAATATGGAATTGAGAGACAGGATCACTTCGCACCAGGGAATTGCATAAGCTAAAGCCTTTGCATTGCTTAGCAAACATTAAGCCGATAATTTAGGCAATGGCTGAGGCCAGATGAAGATGATGCTTTCTTATTCTGTGATATACTGTTAGATGTATGTCAATAAATCACAGTGAGTCTATTGGTTTTCCTTTGGAGTGAAATGACTGCAATTTTAATGGTGTTCTTTTCTTTATTTATAGCTCGCAGGCGCCACATACATGGACGTTCACAAAGCAGGAGGAGGCATCAACTATACCGTGGATTGTGTTCGTAATGCCTCAGAAGAAGAGCTTTATAGCACGTTCCTTAAACGCCTGAAAGCCATGTCACGCTGTGGAACAACTCTCTTGGAAGCAAAAAGTGGATATGGCCTCAACGTTGATACCGAAGTGAAAATGTTGCTTGTCATCCAAAAGGCTAAGAATGAATATCGTGCAATGGATATATCAGCAACATTCTGTGGAGCACATTCCATACCAAAGTAACAGAACTTGTTTCTTCTTGTTATCATGCTATCATCGTTATTCATGGTCTCGTTAAGTCGTGAAAGATTTTACAGGGTAGCTGAGGTGCTGACAGAATATGTGTGCAGAAGATAATGCCTTTTACAACCCTAACAGTTATTGAAAAATAACTCTTTTGAATTCACTTCTTTAGAAAATAGATAATAATTATTTACATTTCCTTTTAAGGATATAAGAGCAGAGGAGATTTTTTATTTCATCTGAACGTCAAGGTTCATCCCAGAATTTGACAGCAGTGACTTGAAATGAGTGAGAAGGATGTAAGGCAGTGTAAAACTAAGGATTAGAAAGGGATCCTGTTTTAGAGCAAGATCATAGAATGAAAACTTGCATGGATCGATTGAGGAGCAATGCTGTTGGAATTGTCTTCTTAGTTTGAAAGCAGATTGTAATGGCTGAACGTGCACAACTCCATCCGCAGACAATATCCGTCCGAGATGTACCGGTAG
>OFHS01004887.1:1383-12900 GCA_900245855.1 Calvadosia cruxmelitensis
TCTATTTCCTTCATTTTGAGTAAGGCAAAATCCATACAAAATTACATTAGAACTGTTGACTCTTTTGCTCTCTTTTGTTTCAAATCTATTGTGTTAGTAATCGGTATTAATCGGTTAATCGGCCGATTATGTTGAAATATCGGGAAAATTTAATCGGGATCGGCAAATTTCATGATCGGTGCACCTCTAGTCTAGATAATATGACGAAGCACAATTTTAGATTTGCCAAGACATACTGGTAAAGAAATCCACGCAATAAAACTGTTCAATCTTTCCTCCAACGCAAAGAAAGACAGCAGTATGTGATCCAGACCGGAAATAACCCTTCTGTTTTTTGACTATGTACACTATTATCGCTTCCTAGAATTAAAGTAACCAAGTTTACAAGGACAGTGGCCGGCATTACAAATCATTAGTTGTAATCTTAGGAAGACATTGTATCATAAGTCATAACTTGCTTTCCGTCACCATCACAAGTCATATTGTCCGAGGAATAAACAACCAACATACTGAAAATCTGTCCCTTTGACTCTGTCACAAAGACTTGCTGTCCTTGTGATGCAACAGCGGTGAGTTTATGGTAGCATGCAAATGATGCAATTCATTGTATGGTTTGCGATGATGATCTACAAATTTTGATGTTCTTAAAGTGTTTCGGTATTAGAAAGTTTTAGCACCGTCGTGTGCCATCGACGGCAAGGTCACATGTTCAAATGCGGTCCGTTTTGAATGCCGCTGGAGACAAATTTGAGTTTAGCTTGTTGTTCAAAACACGCGGCAAAAGCGATTCATTTCAAGAGCGATGCATTCACATTTCAAGCAAATACAGTACATATTGATATTAAATTGTTTACAGAGACTTGGAAACAAATTTCTAATGAAAATGAACGTATTGCACCTGGTTGTCTGAGGTCAGTGGGCAAAAATTGAGGAGAAAGTCAACAAGACATGGCCTGTAGAAACGGCTCAAGAAATCAGACAAAACGAACTGCGATGTCTCCAAAACCCATAAATGGTTAGCTTAGGCCTTGTTCTATTGCTGTTAAATGTTTTTCCTTGAAAAATTTGTTATATCTCTGTGAGAAAAATTCCCATCAACAACAATGCAAGAAAGGTCGACATGTGGTCGAAAATGTCACAACATTGGAAGGAGTGTCCTGTCACGTGACCTAGCAATCGACGCAATGCTAAAACTCTCTACTATAACTCGTAGCAATATTTGCACTTACCTTTGGATCCTGTAATGACAGGAATGTTCCTGGGACGACTCCGAATGTCGTATATGATTGGCCTTTGGACCCACGGGATTAAGAAATGAGTTCCTTCGCCAGAGACATCTGCACTCACACCACTGAATCGGTCAAAGATAACTGCACGATGACCTCCTTCAACTACAAAGTTAAATAATAAAGTTTATTACACTTAAATTTATTCTAGTATTTTGATATAATAGATATTAAACTCATCATAGAAACGGTACGTGAGGGTAGTAGGCTACTAAACTGGTTTCGTGTGGAGCTGGCTTTGGTGGTTCTGGTGCACACAAGGTACGAAATATGTTGGTGCTTGACAAAGTTAGATTTTCCGTTTTTAGTGTAGAGAAAAAATTGGCACAGCAATCTGTGGGGTACTCCTCAACAAACACAAAACGAAATTTCCACATTGGATTATTCCAAATTGCTAAATCAGTGGTATAACGTAGCCTAGTCTATACATGGCCTACCCGCCTACTAGAGGATAGTTTCAAAGAGTTAGAAGTCATGCAACGTGAGCTATCTTTCTCGTTAATGAAATATCACTGGTTCAATGTACAGAATTACTGACAGAGCAGTCAAGAAAGCGATAAGATGCGACGCCGAGTGGGCAGCAGACATGCAAATTCAATTTATCAGCTCAATGAGCCAAGCAAGGCAGTCCTGACTCCCGAGCAATTTCATCAGCAGAGCACTTACCGTTATAAAGAGCACTGTTGACGATACCACCGGCAATAGCAACCCCAATGCCAAGCCTACCCAAATTATTGAGAAACTTTGCAGCCATCTCGTACACTTTTTTAGTGCTTATATATCTGTAGGAATGGCAAAGGCGACCTTGTGCAGAATGTTCTGAGGTCTTTTTCACGTGTGACCGTGTGGCCTCACTTTTGTAATGCTGAAGTGACCGAGGCTCGATGTCGTGATGCTCCCAGGGGATTATTCTCCCCTAAAAAGGCCCCAAAGAAGTTCAATAAAAAATGTACTTACAAACACTTGTCGGGCTTTAAAAATGTAGAATAAATGGGGAACCAATAATTGTGTGAAAGTTCAAAAAGTAAGGCTAAGTTGCCTTCAACCCTTGGTGAAACTGAACCGTGTGTCGGCGGATAGTACCCTGTCCTCTATTGGGGTCGGCCCCAAAACTTGCGGCCACGTGCGCGACATGGGGAGCTGAGTATGAGTACCAGTCTTCTTGCGTAGAACCCATGCGCCTTTCGTCCTTTTGCCAACAGCGCTTCTCGAAGATCGGCTGTGGAAATGGTCAGTTCTATCACTCTTTCTACGATTTTTATGCCATAATTGCTGCTTACAGTACTAAAAACGGTTATTGACGCTCACATCCGCAGTGTTTTAGCCTAATTTTGTGATATTTTTAAGGTTCCATGTTTCCCTAGCCCTTTATTCTCTGTGACCGACATGAGGTCGTGAAGCACAAGCACTCTTATCCGAGGTTTTTCTTCGCTCAATAGGATTTGCCTTATATTCGGGTGCGATAATAACGCCTGGTTCATTTACTTCGCCTGTTTTATATGTTGGTGTTGTCAGATACCAAGCAACAGCTGAAATTTATTATTTAGTTTTCACTTGTCTACCAAGTTTGAAGAGATTTTAGTTGTTCACGCCTAATCTTTCTCGTCCCTGTCTTACAGACCCAAAAACGGAGAAACAACGGTCGTTCTAAGCATGGACGTGGTCACGTCAGACACGTTCGCTGCACTAACTGTGCACGATGCGTGCCAAAAGACAAGGCCATAAAAAAGTTTGTCATCAGAAATATCGTGGAGGCTGCAGCTGTCAGAGATTTGGCCGAAGCTAGTGTATATGATGGTGAGTCGTGAATTGTAATAATACTTTTTTATTTTCAAGCAGGTTAATTCCAGCATGCAACAATTTCTAGAACCAGGGAAAGGCATTCTAATAATAAAATGTGGCATAAGTCCTCGGATTGTCAGATTGCATGGAAAGTACACTCTCCGTACACTTTTTGTTTTTCAAGCTGATGCCAGTAGTGCCATGAATCGCAGATTAATTCCTGGCTGGAATCATTACTGTAACTCTACCAAGCATTCTAATAGCCAAATCTGGAGTGTGCATTGTAATCACGCGAACAGGAGGCCATCAATTATTTTTTCTGAAGAGAACTGAAGGGCAAACTATAAATTAATTGCAAAAGCTGCCATATTAGATTGTCAATAGCGAATACGCAACATCATGATTGAGATAGACACAAAAACAGCTGTCCCAGCTATTATCTGCAGGTCTAATATGCACCACAAAACAAGCTGTACTGCAGATGTGTAGAAGAGCAATGAATTGGAGCCAAATTAGATTTCAAAGCCAATTTGATATACGTTCCAAGTTAATGCTTCATTTGTACACTGGTGTGCTAGCTATCACTGCTATATGATGCCACGTTTGTTTATTGTGATAGTAGAATGATAATGTGTCCAATATTGTTTTTAATCATGTTCAAACCTTGTTTCAAATTTTTTGAAAATATGCCAATTGACAAAGTGTATTGCCCAGTATTGTATGTCTGGAATTTGGTCGAATGTGTTTCAAACAAAGCAATGTCCAGGACTCCGGGTGTCGTTACCTGCAGCAGAGGTCAACTCGCTTTTCTGCAAAAGTAGACTGGGTTACACTTGGCAAATTTGACCTAGAAAGCTAAGCGTTCTGGTTTATATAAGAAGTAGAACTATCTGTGAGGAATTGTGGCGAGCAGCTCAACGGATTTGATTTGAATGACTTGGTCTATTATAATGTTGGTTAATGTATTTTTCAATATTTTATTTCACAGTTTATGCTCTCCCCAAGCTGTATGCGAAACTAAGCTACTGCATCAGTTGTGCAATTCATTCCAAAGTGGTCCGTAACAGATCAAAAGAAGACAGGAAGATTCGGATTCCACCCCCACGCTTCCCACAGAGGGTAATTTATACCGTTTATTGGCCTCTGTTATGTTTATCTAATGACGCTCCCGATGTGGAGTCTGTATGTCATGGAATGCTATCTCGTCAGTGGTCGTCCAGATGCACCAATGTTTCTTTGTACAATCGATTGTAATTTGTGAACAATCGACGGTCAATTTAAAATATTGAAACACTGATTTATTAGAAGTCTAAACAGTAAATTGAACAGAGAAATAGAAATGTCAAACCGTTGTCAAATAATCCAGTTGCTTGAAAGTTGCATTTTACATTTCTTGGCACGTTCCGATATATTAAATTTGCTTACTTTGGAGCCAATGTGGCCTACTTTGTGAATGCATTGGGTCCGATGTGTGCGCATTTGAAGTTAATTGAATCTTGCTCTGAATACTACTGTGATGCTTATACCCCTGTTCACATCGAATCAATCTCATATTGGATCGGACAAAGTCTGCACAATTTATTGCGATTGAATACCGTAGATTGCCATCAATTTGAATTTTGTGTTTTAATCATAATTATTGCCAATGAATATATTGCTGATCAGACAGGCTAACAGTTGCTATTGAACTATTATATGTTTCCTTTCATTCTCTATGTTCTCAACCCTTTTATTATGTGATAACAATGCCACCTGTTTGCACATTCTTTTGATTACTTAAATCGATCACCATTTTAGTGACTGACTTCAGTTACCATGGTATTCCTTATGTCTTTGCGATTTGTGGTTTTGAGTTGATTTTTCTGTTCGTTTTTTTTTGCAGCGTGATGCAAATGCAGCGCGTCCGGCTGGGCAACCGCAACGGACTTGATGCCGAACTCTGTAGCATGGTTATTTTGAGAAATAAACTAAGCTGAAATTCAACTTCGTTGTTGCTGATCTGCTAACACCGACCTGTTTGTTTGTTCGATTTTATTCACATATTATGGTGCAAAAGTACAACGAAAATATATAACATAAAACTACAGGATAACAATGTGAATATGGCAAGTAATGGCTGTAAACAGCACTTACATAAAGCCACTTCAAAAGACATTTACAGAGATTTGTTAGGTAAAGCAATAACATAATTCCATTTTAAAAACATTTACAAAATTTAGATAAATCGACGGACTTAAGTTAAACTTAAACAAAACAAGAGATTTACAGCTGACAACTGAGTCTGGCAAAGAGTTCCATTGATTTACCAGACGCAGTGCAAAGGAATATCGTCAATAGTTTTTCGTAGATGGTCCTACATTGCTCTTCAATTTGTAGGTATGTCCTCTTGTGACGTAGGGCGAAGAGTAAATTTCGAAGAAGGCATCAGCAGGGGTGTCTACAAGTCCATGAATAATTTTGTAGCACATGCATAGATCGTGGATAATCCGCCGGTATTCAAGACGTGTCTCCAGTTCCAAGCGCATGAGTCGACTGTTGTAATCCGCATATTCAATGTTGCATCGCTTGTACCTGTACTGCTTTCACTTCTCCAGATAGAAATTGATTTAATTGCAATTTATTCTTTAACTGTTGTTATTGTGTCAATTTCTAAGGGTAACAAACTCTGTTTTCCTCCAGAGGATGAAAAGCCCTCCTCGGTTGCAAGTTTGCAATTGGAAAAGGCAACCAGAATTTGACTGGCGTAAAGCTTCAGCGTCTCTGCAAACAGTAACGTCAATTAAAACGCACTAAATAATATTCGTACTAGGATTAAAATTAATAGTCTTATCTAATAAATTAAAAATCCTGTTTCAGTCAATCCTGTAGTAGCTGCCACCTGTGTATAAAGGCCACTCTTCGTAACCCCAAAATGACACTTTCTAAAGATATCAAACTGGACAGAGCTCGGTCACCTGTCTATAAAGGTCTTTTTTCCCGGGTCCCAGAGGTGACCGTTATAGACAGGTTTCACTTAAGTAGCTTTTTCCACCAAAAATATTTACAAGACTTTATCAGCCATTGCACCCATAGAAGCTACCTTACAAACAAGCACGTTATAGTTTAACGCTAGGTTTTAAAGCAAAGCAATTCAATGTAGCTAAAATGGATTAAATTACGAACAATTGCAATTTCACTAAAAGTGAAATTAAGATTGTGGAAGCGAAAGTAAATGGTGTAATTTTTAATAGTATTTTCTCAGATTAATTCTGAGTACCATGCGATCGTAGCCACGACACTAAAGCAAAGAAGACGCATTTTGCTGAATTTCTTGTATGGGAAAAGCTATTGACCACAAACAATTATATGCGCTTGTTGTATACGATGAATTACTTAATCAGATAAATGGTTTATCGTGGATTTTTGGTAGTACGTGTTTCCAGCGCAAATCAGCAGTTGGCGAAGAGACAGATGCATTGTCAAGGGAACCTGTTTGAGAAGGCGCCTGCTCGTCTGTGTTGTTGCAAGTTTGTCACGTCCGAAAGCACCTGCCAAAATTAGTCAAATAAGCTGCCTCTGTTATCTTAGGACTGAATTGTTCTTTGTTACAAGTAGCACGTATAAGGAAACTAACTAACAATTTAGAATTATATACCGCGATAAACTAAATTTTGCCAAAATGTAGTCTGAATCCCTGTCTTCCAAAGTGGTAAAATCTCACGGGTTGCAGAACTGGGTCGAATCTGGCTTTGATCTGCGCCTGTCTGCCTGGGTCAACCCTGATGGATTTTATTCAACACTTCCATGACTCAATTCAGTTATACTAAGACTGTGTCAATCTTTAAAGAGGACGAAACAGAATTGACTTATGCATTGAATCTCACAAATTGCTGCAAACAGTGAACCGCAATGTCGACCGTTCTTCATCGCTTAACGATGCGAATCATGCGATAGTCATCAGTTTGTGAAATCGGAACAACATCTAAGTTTTGTAGATTCCCGCCATTTTGCCAGCACAGTCACTACGTGAGGGCAGTGTTGATAAAGAATGTTTGTAACAAATCGACAACCGTGACATGACCTTTACCCCGCCCTGATCCCGCCTTAGATACATATCACGTAGGGCGAGAGGGGTGTCTTGGAAAGGGACTGCATTTTATATCCAAGCGAACATCCATAAGGCATCAAGCCTAACCAAGCCAACGGACTCCACTTCTTACTATTTCTGGTGTGGATGTCATAATTTCTGCTGATTTAATTTAGTGAAAGTCGTTAATATTCAGCAAGCATGATTAGCAATATGGCGGAGAATCTCCGTGGTAAGTTGTTCATTGCTGCATTTTGTGAGTTATAAATTAAATTTTCAGTAAGCCATATCGTCTCTCAATGAAGCACACCTATTTCAGGGAACGATGGAAAAGAAAGAAAATATTATTCTCTGTATGATGATCAAGGCTCTTACGTTTTCTGCAAACAAAATTCTGCCACAGCTCGCTTGAGCGAGTGGCCCATCTAGTTTTGTTCAACCGTCTTTCTCACGAGTACCGGACAAAAATTTAGTAAATGGTTTCAAGATTTTATTTTACCAGATTCCCTATTTCAAGTATAAACAGTACGAGGACAAAAATAAATGTAAGCTGTATATTGGAAAACGGTTTTAGTGACTTTCCTATTCGCATTTTATTTGCATATATTTAGTTATATTATCGTGACATGTAGAAATTGAAATAATTATAATTATACCATTACCATTCATATCATGTTTTGTAAAATATCGAGCACTGAATAAATGACGAATTTTTATGCATTAGATCTGTAAAATGAAAGCAGGGTTAAAAGATTCCTGAATAAAATATCGCTATAATGTTTCTGTGACGAATTACAGTTTGTCACAATGCGAACAGCAAAACCTGGAAACGTCACACTACGTACAACATTGACAAACATTTACAGTACATCACATCACACATAGTGTTTATCCAAAATTCTAAACATACAAATCGCTGTAATTATTAGGTATCTGTTCAAAATCCGGCACTTTTTCAAGGTTTGTTTGCTTCTCTTTCGTACGGATTTCCAAAAGGCTCTGGGTCTTGGAAGCTGTGTCTGAGTTCAGAAACAATTCAAAGAATACGGCGTTTTAAATTATTTTGAAACATAGGTTCGATATCTGCAGAACTTCAGCCAATATTATTGTCACCCTATGAATAAATCAAAAATCTATAAAATGTTATCAAAACGTGCATTCATATTTATTGCATTTGAAATTCAATGGCGTAGAACGATGTCTAAATACAGTCCACCTATTGCAGATCAATTGCAAACTAGTGTAGCAATCCCATCAGCTAATTATGCTAACTCAATAATGTGTTGTAAGTAGCGAGATTTGAAAACCATCGTAAGATTTAATCAACTCTTGCAACGTAAATATATCTGCATTTTCGTAACTGGATGTAAGCCATTTATCAGTTTTTCTGTAAGTGTTAGAACTTGTTTATTCTTTCGAGAAAAATGTGTACTGCCTCAGGTTTTTAAAGCTCAAATTATAATAATTGGCAAGATAATTGGTAAAAGTTCAATAGATATGTCCCGAGGGCTCTGGCAGCGGAGTTCATGGGTGTCTGTGACCGCTGACCCTTAGCGTTGGGACGTGACTTGTACACAAAATGGCGTGCACGATGTTCAGCTCTGTGCCGAAGTAGCTCGTCGAAAACGGAGAATTCCAAGAGGGTAGGACATTCAATAGTTTCTGTGGTTAATTACACGGAATGTACTTGGATAAAAATTTCATGTAAGTGTGTGGTTTTTCTATTAATGTATTGCCATGGCTTAAAGTTGTACGTGTTTTAGTCTGTAGAATTCCAGGCGATAGACATAGCGATCATCACCAAGCCAACACCACCAAGACGCCTGTGTGAATATTCAATTCATAATATTTTTAAAAGGGTAGAATAAGTTGACAGATTTTATTATGTTGCTGATATTTTAATTATTTTTGTTAATTTTTTCCAATGTCATGTGGAAGCTGCATTATCTTTGACAACTTGAGATGGTAATATTTAGCATAGCCCTACGCAAAGGTACCCCAGGTTGTAGGCTTGTCGCCAAGGTTTCTGATAATTACTTATAATTTTGATATGTACAGCCTACATGTACATTGCTTCACTCATGAAAGCTGAAATGTTGATATTGAAATTGAACCTAGAAAAAGAACTTTGAAGTTTGAAACTTTTTTGTAGTCGACCTGTACTTTTCCAGACTGTTCTAGAAACATGATTTTCATAAACTACTTCAAAATTCAGAGAATATTTTAAGAGTTTGTCACCTTGAGAGAAATGCTTTACCATACATGTCTACACCTGACGCGTAAGTTTGGCCTGCTGTATCCCCCAGTGGAAAACATCAGTGCTGTATATAGATTACTTTTTATTTGTAACGAATTACAATCACAAGTTACAGCCGTTAAAAGTAACGGATTACAATTACAAATTACTTATAGAAAAATGTAACGAATTACAATTACAAATTACACTGGTTTCAAAAGTAATCGTTACAAATTCCTTTTAAAATTCCTTTTGCAAGGAAGGACTTTCATTTTGCAACGGACCTTTAAAAAGCACATTTTGTCATGAGATCGCAGAGTATTTTTGTAATTACAGTACATGCTCAAAAATCACACTTACAGCAAGTTGTGGGTTTTTGTAACAAATTATTTGCCGATGTTTTGACGAATGACGATCGTGAATGGAACTTTGCTTTTCATTGTCTGGTTGAGCACGGCGGTTCGCACATGCAATTGATCTCTGTGTTGGGGGCGGAGCAATGTCTGAGAACAAAGAGAGTCTCCTTTGGACTGCTCAGATTATTCATTCGTGGACAACAGCCTTTCAAAACAATGTCGCGTTGCCCGAAGGCGTGCTTCAGGAATCGAACAACCTGGCATTGCAAACAAAATGGGCTGAAGTTATTCCACTGAAATAGGCTGCTACCAATTGAAATTCTGCTTTCCTTCTAAGAAAGATTATTTACAGCTTAAAGTACAGCTTTTGATCTGTTGTTGTTTGACTCGGAACGGAGTGAACGCTAGCACTGTGACTGTTTTGGAACGATTTCATTGAAGGAAGAGCAACTAAGCAAGTATGAAAAGTAATTTTCAAAATGCCCGATCAGTTATAGTAACGATTACAAATTACTGCTGAAAAATGTAACAAATTACCATTACAAATTACTCTATCAAAAAAGTAACGGATTACAGTTAAAATTACTTTAAAAAGTAACGATTACAAGTAATCAGTTACTTGTAACGAATTACTATAAAGCACTGGAAAACATGTATGTTGGGCCGAATATCTTAGAGCTGCAGCGGTTATGGAATTTTCACAATTGATTAACCGATTCAAATAACCGATTAACCGAGTTATACTGTATTCCTGGTTGCTCAGTTGCATGATTACCAATGACGTGCCTCTGGATTTTTTTGTAGCTATAGTATGCTATCAAGATGTCACACAGCAGACGATCCTACAGAAGGGGAGCTTTCATTAGCTCATCAAGAGAGAACAAAGCCAACAAGGGAAAATTTTACTGTAGCCTTTGCAAGCTTGACTACTCCACCGAACAGGTAATGTTTCTCCAGTACTAGGTTCTCTAATCTGATGTCTGTATCTGTATTTCTCAAGGGTTTGTTTTGTTGTTTGTACAGTGAAAGCTGTCTATAATGGTCACCTTACTGACCCTAGAAACTGATCTAGTGATCTTTATAAACAGGTTGCCTTTCTGTCCAGGTTGATTTCTATAGAAAGTATCATTTTGGGGCTATGAAGAATGGCCTTTATATACAGGTGGCTGCTCTGTAGAGGTGGCGGCTAATACAGGTTTGACTATATGCATAATTGTATGTTTCTCTGCTCAAAACCCGGCTCCTGCTACTCATTAGCTAGTTCTTGTTGACTGGGGTGTTGGAAACACCTTGCCCAGCGCTTAGGCTCAAACCAGGTCAGGTCGAATAGCACAACTTAGTGCAGAATCTAATAAAATCTTTGTTCGAATAGGTTTCCTTGAAGTCATGTTATGTATTCGCCAGTTGTTTGAGGAAGTGGGTTCCTGTAGCACGTTTTATTTTGAAGATTAGATGATGTTGTCTCTGACTCCCTTCTGTTGTAGTAGATTGTGACTCCTCAACAACACAAATTGCAACAACTATGAGTGGAGCAGGAGATAAGTTTAAGCTGTGTGGGTATATGCAGCGACAGCAAGAGAACTTGATTTGAATCTGAAACTTACGCAGCAGCTTTCCTATGAATCTGAGGAATCAGGGCTAGGACCTAGGGCCAGTATACTGTCATGTATTAAAGCCACTCTGAAATGTATGGTTAGGCATTTGTCTTAATACTGTTTTTGACTCACGGTTACTATGGTAACGTGACGTCTATGCTATGAGAGGGGGAAAACGGAGTGTTTTTTTTTCTTC
>OFHS01004890.1:0-12894 GCA_900245855.1 Calvadosia cruxmelitensis
CCGCGCATTTGAAAGAGTATTGTTCTCTTCTACAACTTGCGCGCCCTGTGGCAATTTCCGCTTTATTGCCACTGCAACGCTGTTGCTTCGTGTGAACATGGTGTGAATGGTGAGCGGCAAGCGGGACGCAATATTTAATGTATCCTGTGGGTCGGTGATCAGGGACCTTGTTGCGCGCATCAAATTGCTCCGTGTGAACTCGGCTTTACCTACATATTACAATAAGAAATCATATGTCTGTACGATCATATGAGTGATTGTAGAATAATGCAATTGATTGCAGCTTTCGCTTGGTAGTAGTTTGTCAAAAGCCGTCCTAGCAGTGAAACCGTTAGGAACTAGTTCTTACAAAGGAAGATATCGATCTCAATCATAACAGCAGCTACTTTAGTTGAATGGTTTATTTCGTGTCTGTGGTGGTAACTGCAGAAAGTGCTTATGGTACTGTTGCGGTAAACTTGCACTGATTAGCATCTCAGGTCCTGTGAAGTCTTCCAAGTGGCTTGCTGTGCATGTAGAATTCTATGAACAGACTCGCCCCCGACCACAAGGATCTCTTTTCTACGTCAGCTGTGCGATTTTATATGAAAAGAATACAAAAGATGTAGATTCCCAAGCATGTTGTTAATGTCTTTATGAAGTGTGGTCTTGTGTCTATACACTTTCATTCTTTTTTCTTTTCAGATGGCAGATAACGTTGTCACACCTCGAGATACAACAATGACTTTCACATGCTTCGTGTTTTTTGATATGTTCAATGCTCTAAGTTGCCGCTCCCAGGTATGTTGAAGAGTTTCATTTAATGATCTTGTAATTAATTTTAGCTTCAGTTAATATTGTTTGTCTATTTGGTAATTTATGACATCGTATTTATTTGCCTCATATCACATTAACAGTCGAAACCAAATGTTGTTTCATCAACCTGTGTTTTGGGTGTCCATTATTTTGTAAATAGACCTTGTTCTGATCAAAGTGGGTACGATAGAATTTGATTATTTTATTCTTCCAGTAAAGGTCTAAGCAGCTTTTACTTTATAATCTTAATTTGTGTGTACATATGCCATTGTATGCATTGATACCAACTGAACTCAATAAAGGAGTTGTTCTTGCCATGGCTAAGTTTTTACTTATCCTGGGGAGTGTGGGGGGCAGTTGTGACGTCAGTCCTATTTCGAGCGGAGCAAGCACTAACCACGGACTACGCCCTATCAATGCATCCTCATCGAAGAAGTGAGCTATATCTAAATCGGCACTTTTATAGTATTCCAGAACTCTGGCGACCTCTCAGACCCATTGGGCATCTTTCGGATATGGGCGGGTTTCCATGGCTACTCACAAGTACCGGCGTAGTTCCTTCCCCACTCCGCAAGACTGGTGGAGGAAAGAGCATGGCAAGACGACTGACTCTCTGGAGTCTGATTGAATCTCACCTTCAAGTCATATATACAGTAGAAGAACCACCATTTGCCTAGCCAGATGGCTGCTACTGTATGATTGAAATCAAGAAACATATTTGCTGAAAGAGACACTGTTGACAGGAGAGCACTATTATCCAAATGATTGGTCTCAGTAAATGTTCTGCTCATTTAATCACTACAATTCAAGCGCTATGAATTTGTTGATGCTCCTTGCTCATCCAAGCCACCCCAAATTAGAATGCCCAGAATCTCCTGAATGTTATTATTTGTGTTGACTGCATTCATCACATAAGACAAGTGTAAGGTATACATCTTTTAAAAATCTAGTTCAAGACTGACTTAGTCAGTGGCAATTTCTTCAGCTGACGTCGTAAATTTCCAATAATGAGTGCTTCTTATTCATTTGCTTTCAGTTGAAATCTGTGTTTGAGATTGGATTTTTCACAAACCGCACATTCCTCTATGCTGTTGGGGGTTCACTTGTCGGCCAGATGGCTGTCATTTACTTTCCACCGCTGCAAACAATTTTCCAGACGGAGTCCCTGTCATACATGGACTTGCTACTGCTAGCGTCCATTGCATCATCTGTGTGGCTACTTGACGAAGTGCGCAAGTTATGGTTTAGATGGCGAATGGGAAAATCTAAAACACGGCAATATAAAGATAGTAACATTGTCTAATTTTCATCGTGAAATCGAGCTCACCATTCACAAGACATCAAGCAAATGAGTGTATATTTAATAGGTCATAATAAATACATGTGATACATTTTGCTTACAAAAGTGTACGCCAGTTGGTACTAGTTAGATGATATTTGGTTATATTTTGCACATGGCGTAATATATCAAGATTATAATTTCCAAATAGGACTGTGAATTGAATTTTCGTATCATGTTTTCTTTACTTTTTACAGCACTTTGGTTGTATATACCGTAAGTTATTTCCCAAAAACTACAGACTGAATGCTTATTGTTCATATTATTCTTTTGTCTGGGTAGTTGATGTTGTTTACCGCTATCAGTAGTAATCTCCATTGAGTACAGCCAAGACGTCCCAGGCATCTTCGTCCCATGGTTTGACACCTTGGCATAATAAATCATTCACTTCGTCATCAGTGAATCCTCCATTCATCATGCGCTCATCCATTTCCGATTCAAATTCAGAGTTGGAGCCGTCACTATCCAAATGCATGGCACCAATCAGTGCATGGAGATGTCTTGCAAGCACGTCTTTGTCAATACTGACGAGAAAACATAATGCATCCAATTAGTATTTGGCTTAAAATCGATGATTCACCCTATAGCTCAATAACGTTAATTTATACGCCCAAAGCTAACAGATACAACAGTTTATTATTGGAATGATTCTCTTTCTGCTTCGAGAAGAAGACTTGACAAAAATCAGACATATCATTCAAACCTTGATTCAAACATTGAATGCATGTGTTTTATGTGATGAGCCTTTGACAAGATTGCAATTTTATATCTAAAACTCAAATCATTGCTATCTTGTTTAATTTGATGTAAAATGGAAGATCACAGAAATGAGCTCCTAAGTAAAATTCCAATTTTTCTTCAAAATTCCACCTACTTTTTCTCAAGAATCTCATCAAGGAGTTCATTGATCCAATCATTCTCCTCTTTGGTAGAATCAAGGGAGCGAGCAACAAAATGTGCAATGATTTCATTCAAGAACAACTGATGATCGTTGTCTGCTTTACCACCAATATGCTGAAGTAGTGCCTTCGTACTCTTGTAATTGATGTCTGAAAGGGAAATAAATTGTTGTTTACAGGAGTAAATAATTGTGAAATCCTTCAAATTAGTATAAATTACATAAACTACTATTGTACATTGGTTATCATCATCATTCATCATTTAATCTGAAAAATCCGATAAGCTTAAAGCTTTTTTTACACGGAGCAGATAATAGATGATAATAGAGGCTAGGTACTTAGATGTAAGAGTTACTTGGAGCTGCTGTCTAAAATGATTAGAAAACTAATTCTGCACTGAAAATTCCACTTAGCAATCGATGTGCCAGCATCAAGCACATGTGAAAAACTCTTGCGATATACAGTAGGATAGGCCCAATTTAGTAAGAACTAGCGGCTACGCCGCCGGGGCCAACGGCAGGACTCAGCATAATGCATCTCAGTCTATCAGGTTGAGGGTGAATAAGATGGACGAATGATAACGCACCTATACGGCGGGCTTCGCCCGTCAATTTTCTCTCTCTCTCTATTTTGCCTCGTAGCAGGTAATGTCCACTGCACAGTATTGTATTTATAATTAAGTTGTCCTAAGCTTTTCGTACTGATTAGCCAGCGCCCAAACGTCTTGGCGTCAAAACGATCAGGCGCCAAAACGTCTGCGCCAAAAACGTGACGTACGGGAAGCCAGGGTGACATCTTTCGGTCTCGCAGCTTGATCACGTGATGACAAAACTATTGTCCCGTGCACGCAGCAATAATAAATGGCGAAGAAACACAGCAAAATGGCGAAGCTGCGATGAAAACGTTAATTTTAAACGTGAAAAGCTACGCCGCTGTCGAGAAGGAGAGCATGCGATTGCTCCCATTCAGAGAAGACGGCCTTCCTGTTTCGACTTTTGTAAAAGGGAAGTGTGGAAAAGTAACGATCTCGGCGGAGAAGAGCTCAACGGAGGACGCGTTTCGAGGGCACTTACAGACCCACAGACACACAGACAGACAGACCGACAGACAGACAACATAGCGCGTTTAGTATTATGGGAAGTTTTATTTGTTTTGAAGGAACTACTGTAAGGTAGATTGACTTTGAAAAGTGAAAAGTTGTTGAAAATACGTTCTTGTGCTGTTTTCAACTGTGTAATCTCACTCTCAACAAATGTGGTTTTGCGAGTTTGCTTTCTCGTTGTGGTGTAGGCTGTTAATAACTTAGCCAGATTCACAATTACCGGTACATCGCTCACAATATTTGCAATCCATTATCGACTTACTCATGCAAATTACTTACCACATGCCGCACAGTCAAAACTTCCTGCACTCTTGGGGTTGTTGAAAATGAACTCTAGATGATCGTGCTTGGTCCTCTTCAGGATATCACTGAAATGGTGCCGCAGCTCAGATGTGCCAGGGAACTCTTGCTTGCACTTGAAACAAACCGCTGGAAAAATAAATCCAACACGCCATCATCAATTCATTACAGCTGTTAAAATTACAGTCTGTGTAAAATTCAGGCAACCTCCAAAATGTGCAACAGACCAACGTAGACACAAAATGTAGTGATAGTTAAATCATTTTCTGTCACAGCCAATAACAGCTGGCAAAGATGTAACAATTTGAAACGACATAAATTACTCACATTCTATGCAAATGAAAGCACGAGAGAAATAATATGTCCAATTGCAAATGCTCTTTACATAGACTTACTAAGTGTAACGGACTGTAGTCCTGCAATGTTACGTTGGCCAATATGGGTGTTGTGGCATTTGAAATATACAAGTCAACATCAGCTAGCAGTATACCTCGAGCCCTTTTGCTCATGTCGAAATGAACAGAAAGTGGTCTGAAAAAAATGTGTTCACTTCAGGAAGTACTCACAAGGTTTCTCGGTATGCTTGAAAATACATTCACTGCCATATTTGCACCCTTGAGCTGTGTTATAGAAACGGCAATCCAAGGGCTCAGTTTGATCAGGTGGATGAGCGAAGCGGCATCTGTCACCATAGCGACATCCCCTGACCGTGTTGTAGTACTTGCAAATCGGAGGACTTGGACTCTATCAAGATAAGCACTTGTAACAATTATATCATAAAGCATACTTTGCTCCCATTGCATTCTGCCACAGCCGTGTACTCAAATTTCCAAATAGATAACCGAAACCTAATTACTATAACTGTTCATTCTGTAAGCAGGCAGTGTAAAGCCCTTCTAAGTAATATTACAGCTGCAACACTGGGTGATAACAAACTCACTAGTGCAAATGAGGTACTGATGATTGCTAGTGGTTGTTGTTTGGCCATTCAGCAGATTGTGGGTGAAGAAAATAGCTACAGTAAACTCCGCCAATAACGGTTCCACCATTACCGGAATTTCGTCAATAGCGGTGAATTTTTGAAGTCCCAATGATTGCTACGGTCTGCCTTTGCTAAATATATCCGCCATTACCGTCGCCAATAACGGTTTTTCATTCTGGCCCCAGACGACAACTAATTCGCAATTGTCGGTTTTTGAGTCGAGGTCATAAACGCGTATTCTGTCATCTCCTTGCACATGGACAGTCATGCTTCCGTTGCAGAAAGCAGCAGAATGAAGCTGGTGGCATTACAGGGCGAATTTGAGTCTGTGGCTCATTCATCTCTCCGACAGACAACCATTTCGTAGTATATCAATCGTAACTAACAATTGCGAAATAATTATCTGTAATGTGTTACCTGATTTCTGCTGCTATATGTTATAATAAAACAAAGGATTACGTCATTTGCATTGTTTTGTCTATACCGGATTTCGCCAATAACGGTTAAATTTGGACGGTCCCCAGCGCACTGTTACTGGCGGAGTTGACTGTACAATTATTATATCCTGTGAATCAGTTGTCTGGTTTGCGTTTCTGTTTCATTCATCTGTTTTCAAATAAAAGGCTGTCAGGCTTTGCTAAATGTCCGTTTACTTCACAATACATAGTTACACAGCCTGCTGTAAAAAGTCCAGTAATTTATGTGATATTTGAAATCCTGCTAATTCATGAAAACAACAGCAACAACAGCTTAGCCAGAGTCCAAAGACAAGTCGATAGACCAGAAAGGATCACGTACTTCTGAACGAACTAGATTTCAGCCTTTTTGAGTCAACTTGTAGCGTTCTGATCAATCCATGATGAATCAGCAATTAAAAGTCAGTTTTATCTTGAAAGCCGCAACTGCTTAGAAGACGTCTCACTAGTGTACGATATGCTGCAGTAGGCAGAGACGTGTTTGGATACATGATCTAAATAATCACCGCATAAAGCGCAAGATCTCTTCTGCTCAAGTGCACAGAAAAATCAAACTACGTTTTTTAGCTACACAACAAATTTGGGTTGCACTTTGACTAATAAAACACACGATAAATTTGCTAGGTCATAGCATACTATTCAACTGTCTTAGTAGTTATCTGAGCAATTACAGGGCGTAGCATTGCACACGAAAGAAAAAGAGACCATGTCACAACAACAGCTCGTGAAAATAATAATTCCACAGCAGAACAGAAGTTTCTACAGTACAATCTATCTTAGTGCATAATAAGACAGTTGTAGTATATACAGTCCAAAACAAGTACTAACCATGATGAAACAAATAATGAACTTCGTCTTGCTCTTTATCGTCTGAAAAGAATTTCTGGCGAGCAAAACATCACTGGAACGTTGGTCTTAGTTTTCCCGCGCAACTCGCACGTGCATGGCAACAGGGAGACACTTCTTCTCAGCTTTGCCTTCTGATTGGTTGATGAAAAGGAGTGAACCAATCAGCTTGCGTGTTAACTGTTTATTAATGTCTTCTTTGAAATAATATGAGTTCACTCTCTCCTTTCTTCCTCTTTCTGCGTTGACCAGCAGCTAAGTTGTAGAGGAGACTGGTTTGCCTTGACCCTAACCCTAATTTTTAAAGACGGTCCTGCTATCGTCTTCGCCTGCAGTAATGTGGAGTTTTTCTGACTGTGTTTTCTTCACAATCTGTTAGGTTTGTTAAAAATAACAAAAAAGCACGGACCGGTCGACACTTCACAAGGCTTGTTGGTAATTTTGCAGAAAGGGTCTGTGCATGTGTTCATGTCCGAAGTTGCATTTACACCAACAGAGCGAGACTACTGAGATGGGGCTAGCTACCTCGCATTATCAGTAGTCAAGGGTTCGTCCCTGTTCGTACTGTTGGCTGTGATACTCTTGATGAGGAACGTGAAACATGCGAACAGACAATAGCAATTGTCAAAACTGCGATTCTTGAGTTTGTGCAATTTCGAGTGCTGTTGCACATGACAAATCACAGCTTACAGTTATATGTACTTAGAAATTCTATAGGGAATGCATCAGGTTGGTTAAGTGTGTTTTTCCATGGCAGATTGGGATTAAAACCCTTTGATGGAAAGCCACCAGGTTTAATGTGGATTGAAACAGGATTAAGAATATCCCCTCCAAAATAATACAATAATAATGTAACTTGTAGTGTTGTAGAATATATTTACTTTGTTTAAGCAATATTCTACTGAGAGTACCGCAGAGCAGACGCGCATCCGCAATTGGGTAAAGTCAAACTTGAACAACAGTAAAATGGTAGAAATACAAAAGCAGCAATTTACAAGATAAACGAATACTCTCACTATATGTGGACCAGCTCCAGATAAACATTTAGGAACATCCTGTCAAATATACTTTGTACATCTCTGTAACATGAGCTCTGCACATTGGGCACGTCTTCGATGTCCTTTTGACTGCAGGAACACAATCACCGCAAAAGGCTAGGTGACCACAAGGTATTGCAACATGGTCACATTGGTTGTCAAAGCATATTGTGCAAACTCCAACAGTGGACGTTCCTGAAGCACCAGAAGACGCGGAGGCACCAGAAGCAGACGTGGCCCTGAAAACCAAAGAAAACAATTACAAATCAGTGATCAATCCAGGATAGTCAACATCACTGAACCAGAATAGGATTATGTCGTCTACATGTTTGTAAGAGGCGGGCATTAGAAGCTCGGGTTATTGCATAGTCAGAGAATATTATAGTTTATTGGATTGTGAGCCTATACGACACAGAAGAAACTGTTGTAAATTGCATAGTTCATAACAGTTTCTAAAAAAATCTCTTGTGATCTCCATCATCTGTTCTGTATAACTGGATTCAACTTTTCATACGTTTTTAGGGCTAGGGGTGGGGCGTTGCCCAGCTGTCCCAAAGATCCCTATTGGATGATTTTGCCGGCCCATAGAATCTGTGTATACTGAAACCAAAGCATATACTTTACAGCACATTCCGAGGCTTTCTCGAAGCTTACGGTGGTAAGTGTTTACTTCATCAACAACAAAAATCAAATGGAAGGTGAACAATAAACTGAAGCCCGTTAGGGAGAGACAGGCAAGCCGGTTGATGCTGCGGTGGGCTACTTCTGTTGCTTGTTTACAACAGAATTTCCTGACCGAGCTGGCCCTGGTATAGGATGTCATCTGCATGTTTGTGTGCCATATTTTGGATTATGTCTTCCAGTACGCACTGTCTGAGTTGCACACGTTGGTTGTCCTTGTAGCTTTCTAACACAGCTTTCTGTAACTTACACAGAAGAGGGCGATCAGAATTGAAATAATTTTCAATTACAAATTTTATCACATGTGCAATGCATAACGTTCAATAGACGATAAAAGCGAGATAGACCCTGCACTTTGATCAAAGCATACTGCACCAGCATAGAAAACTTCATCAACAGAGCTAGCTGCCTATCTGACAATGCTTACATGGTATTTTTTCATTTCACCCAGGTGGGATCCTATTTCACCAGCCAGGCCAAACACTCATAACACACAGTACTGAAACAATAGCAGGGCAACAATCTCCCTCAAAGGTGTCAGCCCGTCTTATGTAAACAGGCCCTTAGAGAGCTGGCTCAAATCATACCAGGGTCATATTGAAGTGACCTGGTAGCACCACCTGCTGACGAAATGAAAGATTTTAAAAACCGAAGCTGACTTTGCAAACTGCCGTTAGTATTGAAATTGTGGTTCAATGCTGCTACTCATAGACTACAATATCCAAGATTGAAAGCATAGATTACACGCCAATGAGACTTTCTGCTACACTCACAGATGGAAAATATTCTCACAATGTAAATATTCACTGGATAATTAACATACGCTTTATTCTTTGCTTGGGCAGATGCTGAATTTGAAGGAGTAGATGCAACAGAAGAAGTGCTACAAAACAAAACGATATTCATAAATGCTAATTACAGTCTTGTAACCCACAATAATATCCAGCACAAGATAGCGAATACTACTGCAGCCTGTCATACAACGCTAACTTATCAATTTCTATCTTTCTCTAGCCTGCAATGAATTGCGTATAGCACGCAGTGGTCATCACTTGGCAGCATGAGCAGTGTATACTAACAGGAAGCATATTGCTACATTGAAAGCCAATTCCTCATTTCAAAAGTACAGTCAAACTTGTACTAGCGACCACCTGTGTATGAAGGCCACTCTTCATAACCCCAAAATAACACTTTCTATAAAAATCAACCTAGACAGAAAGGCCACATGTCTATAAGGGTCACTTTCCTTGTGTCCCAAAGATGACCATTATAGACAAATTTCGCTGTAATCCAAAAAGGGTATCATCAATTTGTTCAGGATCTTTCAGCATTAAACCAAGGTCATGCTAAGTTCAAGCAAAATAAAAATAAAATTCTAGTTTTCAGGTATGTGGGGCAATTTATACTGCTGTTGGTCCAGATACAGTGAAACCTGTCTATAACTGATCAAAATGGTCACCTTTGGAACCTGAGGAAAATGAGCTTTATGTAGGCAGGTGGCCTTTCTGTCTAGGTTGATTTCTATAAAAAGTGTGATGTTGGGATTATGGAGAGTGGCCTTTATACACAGGTGGTTGCTCTGTAGAGGTGAACACTAATACAGGTCTGACTGCATATATATATTCCTTCTTGTTTCTTATCTACTGCTATGCAGGGCTGTAAAGTAACTAGTTACACGAAAAGTTACTTTTTGGGTAGCTTTTTGAAGTAACTAATTACTTTTCATTGTAAGTAACTTTTGTTGTAACTAGATACAATCTTTCAAAGTAACTTGTAACTTTTCAAAGTTACATTTGTTTACGATTAGTTACTTTTCATTTCTAGACTATAGTTAATCGTGGGTACTGCTAAGA
This sequence comes from Calvadosia cruxmelitensis, assembly GCA_900245855.1. NCBI lineage: Eukaryota > Metazoa > Cnidaria > Staurozoa > Stauromedusae > Kishinouyeidae > Calvadosia > Calvadosia cruxmelitensis. Next base: position 10,311 of record OFHS01004890.1, read on the forward strand.
TACAATAAGCTTCAAAGCATTCATGTATGCATGAAAAAATCCACCGAAGATGCTAAATTGGAATTTGTTTAAAATACACATGTAAATTATACCTTCTTTTCTTATGTTAACATTGATAAAGGTAAATTTGAAAGTAACTGTAACTAGTAACTTTTCCCGACAGGTAACTAGTAACTTTTAAAAGTTACCTTTAGAAAATAGTATCTTTAAAGAGTAACTTTTCATTTTCAAAATAAAGTAACTTTAACTGTAACTAGTTACTTTTAACAAAGAAGCTCTCGGAGCATGACTCACGGATAATGCATCCATATAATAATTATAACGTGAATAACATAAGACATGAAATACAGTCGAACCTGCCTTAATTAACGACACCTTCGTTAAGCGGACACCTCTTCTGGCTAACACGGACAGTGGACTCTTTCCCTTAAAGCTGTTGTATCTTTGTGGTTTAAATTTCAAAATCCTTTATATAAATACTTGTGTTGTTTTTAGCCTATTTGCTGACCAAATCAGAGCAATTGTTCAGTTCGGTTTACCCGTGTTATATCCGCGAGCAAACACTTTTGTTTACACTTCACAGAAATCGTAGCGAGACGACAACAATGTCACCGCTATCGTCGCTCTGGAAGCGTGTCAAGCAATAGTCAATTAACGCCCACAAAAGAAATTTCACGCAAGGATGTTTATTGATTCACTGCATTTCCCTGCACTCTCCTGGAATATTATTGCTCAACTTTAGTCAAGTCATTGTCTTCCTATTGTCTTTCTCGCAAAGCAGCCTAGTCCGCGCAAGATAGATGATGTGAGCTTGTGAAGAAAAAAAATGGGGTTACACTTGTTTAAGCTAAGTTAAACTCACACGGAAGAGAGACCGCCAGCCTCTCTTCCACAGGGGTCACAGGGTAACCACAGAGCCGATGCCCGACTCAACACTTCAACTGTACTCTAACAGCTTGACCGGTATCAGATGACAGGGGTGGGGCAATGTAAGTAGTTCACTAAACAATGGCTCACTATGGCCCAGGATGCACTAGTGACCCCTGGACAGTCGGGATCACCTTACAGCAAACTGGATCAGCAAGTCTCGCTACTGCTTGCTTGGTATCACAAGAGATTGTTACAATCACGCGATCGGCATTCCTCTTTGACCCAACCAACCTCGGCCCCCTGAAAAGCCAAAAAGATGTGAGTATAAAAGAGTAAGTATACCCTTCTGTCTCGTGCCATTAAGGCGCATACTGTCTTTTATCAAGCCTTTCTTCTTCCACTGATTATCAGTGTGACCGGTGCTTGTACGGTGGGCCTCTTTCTCGATTAGACTGACACAGGTTCGCAACGCCAGCTATTCATTAGCAATGGCAGATATTGCTTGCACGCATTCGCAATCGCATTCGCAATTCGCATTCGCAATTCGCATTCGCATTCGCTGGCCCACCTACCAAGCACCAACGCCAACGCTCATCTGTAGTGATGAGTTTAACACACACAAAAAACACTCCATTTCTCCCCTCTCATAGCATAGACGTCACATTACCATAGTCAGGGCCGGATCCAGGGAGGTGCAACAGGTGCATTTGCACTTGTAGAATATCCAAAAACGAAATATTAAAAACAGCCATTTCAAGCATATCTATAGTGAAGAGTACAGTGACAATTTTTAGTTCTCTTCATGATCATGAAATCCATTTACCGACGATTTTCCATTTCTCAATGGCCTTCCTCCAGCACAGAGAACGAATAATGCTCAGCGCCTGCTTATTCTTGTCAAGTTGTGCGATATTGCGAATTACACGAGTTTGTCCCGAATGCCAGCTGCTGACATGTCGCCCGACTCTCAGTGCCAACGTCCGCCTTTGTTTCCAAACAAACTCATTGTCCCGATAATGATGTCATCGCCCACACTGCAGCATCCCCCCAAGCGAGCTTCCGCAAGTGCACCCGTAGCTATTGTTTTGTGCACCGGTGCACCAAGATTGTGCACCTGTCGCCTCGTATCTGCGTTCAGAATGCTTTCTTTCTATTGGCCAAAGACAAGTCGTTTGCATTGTTCTTCATCTCGCCTCTCTGTCTGTGCACCTCCGATGCACCTTTCTGAGTTACACGTTCTACAACAAACGTTTCGTCCTTACACGAACCCACCTCGGTTTCACAACAAACGGCAGGATCTCGAAATACTAGAATTGTCTGCTGAGCATGAGCGTTCGTTGCAAATTTGGCTGATCTTCTTTGTGCCAGTGAAATGGCTGCTAACGAAACGACAGCCGTGGAAAACTGATCTGCAGCATCAAAGAATGCTCGAAATTCGACATTGGCGTGTTTTTATCTGCCCCGGAAAAATGGGAAATTTTGTTGAATGTTTAGAAGCCAGGCGCTCCGTTTGTTTTTCTTGCGTCCATAGAAAGTTTGAAACTGATGGGATAGCTCGGAGGTTTGTATTTGGGTGGCTTTCCAAGCATTCCTGACTTGCTTAATCAAACTATTTAGACGGAACGTTCAGCACATCTGAAATGAATAGGCCAGAGCGTAGATTAAAGGCTTTATTCAACATAAGACATAGCCACACTAGAGCACATGGTTAGCA